>BPLR01007624.1:0-32238 GCA_021605095.1 Caerostris extrusa
CCACTTTGCTGTGGTCCTGGTCCCAATAGATCGTAGAGCGCTGCGGGGCATTGCGGGTCCGTGCTTGGCCACTGCGCACGCGCCCCCCTGTAATACATAAAAAAGTGAGTAACATAGGTGCAGCCCTTATGGTGGAAGACGGTCTATTTGCCAGCTGTATTAGAAGAAAAACATTTTTATTTTATAAATAAAACTATTTTTTAGAAACTTTTAACCTATTGTTCAAGATTATGCATTAAAAATAAATATTAATTAAATCCCTCTCTTCCTCTCCTTTTTATATATATATATATATATAAAGTTGCTGATGTTTGTAATGGCTCCGGAATACACTTTAAACCGTAGGTCGGTCTAATATGATGGTAGAGCGTTGTGGTGGTAGTGTTACTCGCGTCCGTAGTAGTTCTTCAAGCGACACGTGCCCCTTGGTGGTGCTAAATGATTTAACAGCGTTCGTCGGTACAGTCCACGCGATATGTCTTCTTCAAGGCTAATTTTTATTGGGCTGCTCACAAGAAAATGGCCATTACGACCCCAATCCTGGATGTAAATAAAAAAAACAAAAAAATGAATTATTTTATCTAATATCAATAAATAGCTTTTATTTGTTATAAAAGTCAGCATGAGCAGGAATCCGTTAAGACAACGAAAGTCCAGTATTTCTTTCTACTCCAAGCTAATAAAGAGAAACTTATTCTATGTTAAAAAATCATTCGTGTACAATTTCCCTCCTTATATTTTCTTTTTCTTGTTCATTACTGTTCATTCACTATTTTTCTATTACTTTATTTAATGTTTCCATATTACAAACAAATTTAGTATTATCTTCCTTATTTTTTTATTATGCCAAATATACTATTACTCTATGTTAAATGCTACTGTTCACTTTATATTTTCCTCCGGTTCTTTTATATATTAATATCTACCGCATATTATTCGTTACAGAAAAACAGTGCTATTAATCTAATGCTCAACTAACGAAAATCGTTTAGTCCACATACAGCCATATTGAAACGCCCTCATTTACCAACTATCTCGTAAAAATAGGCTACTTACCTTTCTCGTATTACAATAAATAGTTCTGCAAATTCTTCTGGCTATTTTCTGTTTGTTTTGAAAGAATCCCTGGGGCTAATTTTAGCCCAGTCAAGAAACCATAAAAGCGACTGAGAAAATATTTAATACCATTTTTCTCGAACTGGCTTTGTATTCTCACTGTAGTATACTACAGGGTAGCTAGCATTCTTCTCAGTAGAATACTGTTTATTATTAACCTTCATACTAAATTCTATAGCAAATTTAATGCAATGGTTCCGAAAGGGTATAAAATATAGTTCCCTTTTTCTTGTCAGTTTCCGTTCAAAGACAGCTTTCATTGTAAACAACTAACTTTTCTTAATACTTTTTGTTTTATTCATATAAAAAGTTCCAAAACCGTTAATGCGCCAAAGAATGTTTCCAAGAAACAAGGAGCTCTAACTTCCGTGGTTGGTTAAGTGTTTAGCATCCATGTGATTTTCAATGTTAAAAATTTTCATTGCAGCCTATGAGACTGTCGTCTGTATGTAGTACTCTGGGAGTTGATCATTAAACATTAACTGCAGAAGAATTAAGTATATCCACAATAAGTGTATATAATTAATTATTCTCCTTCAGTTAATAATCAGTCAATAAGTGGGTATAAATACTAATTCCTAATTTTATTAGTTGAGAATTAAAACCATAAGGAATTGTCTCTTGGAAATTATTCATTGTACACAGTTTCTCGCTAATATATTTGTTGTGAATGATTTTTAAGATTTAAAGTCTGAAGTGACGGAGAAACATTTTTTCTATATTTCTCTTCCTCTCCAATAACTTCAACATTTGTTTATTTATTTCACCCATATTAAGACACTATTGTCCATCTAATAATCTCCTTTTCATATTAGTACCATAGAATGGTTTAAGATTTGAAGTTTCCGGAGAAACCTATATTTCTTTTTTCATCTTCAATATTTTCAACATGATGTTTACGTATTAAGATACTATTGTCCATCTAATAATCTCCTTTGTCATATTAGTACCATACCTTTTAGATTTGAAGTTTGAAGTGAGAATGATTCAATATTTTCAACATTAGATTTGAAGTTTGAAGTCAATATCTAATAATCTCCTTTTGTCATATTAGTAGAAACATTTTTAAGATTTGAACTCAGACGGAGAAATATTTTTAATCCTATATTTCTCTTCATCTTCAATATTTTCAACATTGATGTTTATTTGTTTTCACCCATATTAAGACACTATTGTCCATCTAATAATCTCCTTTGTCATATTAGTACCATAATTAAATATCTATTAATCTATCTATCTATAATATTTTTAATCGGATATTTGAAAGGGAATTCTTAACATAAACGAAAAAAAAGCAATAAAAATTCTTCGTTTTAATTATTTACGGCAATTAAAAGACCGTTTTACAAATAAAAGTAAAATGTTGAAAATAATACAACACAAAAAGAACGTTAATTTCAATGCTTTCACAATCTTAAATAAATTTTTTGAAATCAGATCTGTCGATTAAGCAAAATCTAATTTTTATATTGTGAAAGTTCTTAAAACAGACGGAAAAAAAAAATCTCACGCCGATTTATTCGTCTGAAGTGAAATGAAGAGATTCAAAATGGGGGTTTTCTTTTTTTCCTCCTATTTTTCCCGCACGAAATGAAAATCTAGGGGAAAACCGAGTTTGAAAATGGCACAGAATAAAACACCAATTTAAAAAAATAAAGAAATTGAAAAATAAAGTACCAAATTTTTGCGCACAAAATATCAAAAAGAACATTTTCTTTTTCTTTTTTTTAATTTCCTTTTTTAAAAGATCTTGAAGCAACAAATAAATTTCTTGGATACTAATCAAGACTTAAGTTTTTATTTCAAGGTTTTTAAAAGAAAATAGAAGAATTAAATTCCCTAAAAATAAACGGAACTCTTTGCCTTAAAAAGAGAATTTGTTATTCGATGGCGAGTTTCTCTAAAAATAATAATTAAGAAAATAGAAATGGCAGCAGGAATTCGTTTTATTCAATGGAATTCTTCTTGTCAAGCATATTCACCTGATTTGTTTGATGAAAGGTTCATTGCATTTATTCTTAAAAAGCTTAAACTTCTTTCAAATTTGGAAAATGGAAATAAAAAAAAAATTCAAAATTCTTTTTCAAAATGGAAATAAATCTTTTATTTTTCTTTACTTTGAACTTAATAAAAATACATTTTTTAAAATTCACGTCATCAAAATTAAAAAAATAATGATACCTTTTTTGTTTTTATTTAATTACAAAAATATTTTATCGGATAATTGAAAGGGAATTCTTAAAATAAACGAAACAAAAGTAATAAATAAAATCTTGTTTTAATTATACACAGCAATTAAAAGACCGTTTTACAAATAAAAAAGTAAAATGTTGAAAATAATACAACGCAGACACTCCCCAAAAAAATATCTTAATTTCAATGCTTTCACAATCTTAAATAAATTTTTGAAATCAGACCGCCGATTAAGCTAAATCTAATTTTATATTTTGAAAGTTTCTTTAAAATCAGACGGGTGAAAAAATCTCACGCCAATTTATTCGACAGAAGTGAAATGAAGAGATTAGGAATATTTTTTTTCCCTATTTTTCCTGCACGAAATGAAATGTTCGGGAAAACTCAATTTAGAATGGCCAAGACAATTTAAAAAAGAAAGAAATTGAAAAATAAAGTACCGAATTTTGCACACAAAACATCAAAAGAAATTTTTTTTTTTTTTTTTTTAAATTTCCTTTCAAAAGATCTTGAAGCAACAAATAAATTTCTTGGATTGCTAATCAAGACTTAAGTTTTTATTTCAGGTTTAAAAAGAAAATTTCAGAATTAAATTCACGAAAATAAACGAAACTCTTTTCCGTAAAAAAAAGAGAATTTGATATTTGAAGGCGAGTTTCTCTAAATATAATAATTAAGAAAATAGAAATGGCAGCAGGAATTCGTTTTTATTGAATGGAATTCTTCTTGTCACGCATATTCACCTGATTTGTTTGATGAAAGGCTTTCATTGCATTTTCTTTTTAAGCACAAATTTCTTTCAAATGTTGGAAAACTTTCAGTAAATAAAGACATGTATAAAAAACAGCATAAACTTAATTAATTATTACTAAGCACAAAAAGATTATTATAAAAGATGACTTAAGGCACTTTCAATATGAAGATATTAGTTTGAAAATGATTTCAACTTAAATATTATCATCCTCATCATCGCCACAACAGCCCCTTGGTGGGTTAAGGCCGCCTGCCTACCGGCAGATTTGGAGCCAGAGCTTGTTTTCTATTTACGAGGTAAGGTTGTCATCCCTATGAACCAAACTCTACACTCAATACTATACAGATAACACTGGCGCCCGGAGCCACCGGCTTCGGGTCCTGGTGGTTTTATGGATATTTGTAGAAATCCAATTTAAACCATGGGTACTACGTAACTACTACTACCACTACACCACATGACATCACTGTGCCTAGAACTGAGTTGCCCCTTTACAGTTTGAAAATGATGTGGGTCAGCAGCCCGATTGGGTTTTGTGACGCTCTATTGTCATATAACACCGATACCTACGGCTTGAAATGAATTCCGAATCACTAAAATCATCAATGGCACTTCAGGACTCGTACCCGAAACCTGCGGCACCGAGCGCCAGAGTAATCTAATATGACTGTAGAGCTTTGGGCATAGGGCTGACAACCGTACCCCGTAAAAGGAAAACATTTCCTGTCTCGAAATCTGCGAACAGGCAGACGGTTGGCCACTTTGGCCCACTATGGGGCTATTGCGCCATTGATAATGGTTATATAACATATATATATATATATATATATACGTTTTATGTATTTTTTTTTCTCTTTCTAATGCAGCTGGCAAACACTTAGACAGCTTGGTCTTGATGCGTTAAGGCAAGCGCTGTACAGACGTTACTCACTTTGCATTACCCAGGGGGCGCGTGTAACTTGAAGATACGGACGCGGAGTAACAATGCCCCCGCAGCGCTCTACGATCCTATTAGACCGGGACCTATGGTTTAAAGAGGATTCCGAACCACTACAAACATCCATGGCACCACCGGGACTCGAACCAGAAACCTGTGGTACCGAGTGCCAGAGCGCTAGCCACTCGACCATTCTAGCCCCACACGTTATATATATATATATATATATATATATATATATATATATATATATATATATATATATATATATATATATATATATATATATATATATATATATATGAAAGAGGGTGAAATTTAATTAATGGTTGCATTTTTAATGCAACTTGAAGGATAAGTTAAAAAATTCTAAAAAACTTATTTAATGTTAACATAAAAACATAAAAATTACAAAGATAAAAACAGTTAATTTTGAAATAATAATCTAACATTATTGTAGTTCAGTGCGAAATTTTTATTTAAATAAAAAATATAAATAGATTTATTTTCTTTAATTTTATTTGAACTTAATAGAAAAACACATTTTTAAAATTCGCTTCATTAAAATTAAAAACATGTCTTTGTTTTTTATTTAATTACAAAATATTTTTATCCGATAATTGGAAAGGGAATTCTTAAAATAAACGAAACAAAAGTAATAAAAAGTTATTCGTTCTAGTTATCTACGGCAATTAAAGACCGTTTACAAATAAAAAGTTAAATGTTGAAAATAATACAACACAAAAAGAAGCTTAATTTCAATGCTTTCACAATCTTAAATAAATTTTGAAATCAGACCTGCCGATTAAGCAAAATCTAATTTTATATTGTGAAAGTTTCTTAAAAACAGACAGGAAAAATAAATAAAAATCTCACGCCAATTTATTCGACTGAAATGAAACGAAGAGATTCGAAATTGGGGATTTTTTTTTAATTTTTTTTCCCCTATTTTTCCCGCAAGAAATGAAATCTTGGAGAAAACTCAATTTGAAAATGGCAAAGAATCAAAGACAAATTTAAAAAAAAAAAGAAGTTGAAAAATAAAGTAAAGAATTTTGCACACAAAACATCAAAAGAACATTTTATTATTTTTTTTTAATTTCCTTCCAAAAGATCTGAGCAACAAATAAATTTCTTGGATACTAATCAAGACTTAAGTTTTTATTTCAAGGTTTTAAAAAAGAAAAAAATTTGAGAATTAAATTCTCCAAAATAAACGAAACTCTTTGCCGTAAAAAGAGAATTTGCTTTTTGAAGGCGAGTTTCTCTAAAAATAATAATTAAGAAAATAGAAATGGCAACAAGAATTAATTTTTATTGAATGGAATTCTTCTTGTCAAGCATATTCACCTGATTTGTTTGCTGAAAGCTTTATTGCGTTTTTTAAGCCTAAACTTCTTTCAAATTTCGGAAAACTTTTAGTAAATAAATACGTGTCTAAAAGAAAATAGAAAAGAACAGCATAAACTTAATTAATTATTACTAAATTCAAAAGATTATTATAGAGATGACTTAAGGCACTTTAAATACGAAAATATTAGTTTGAAAATGAATTCAACTAAAATATCATCATCATGGGCACAACAGCTCCTTGATAAGCCAAGGCTGCGAGACAGATGTTATTTTTTAAGGGTTGGGTAGTCTGCCCTAAGCTCTACAGTCATATTAGATAGCTCTGGCACTCAGTGCCACAGGTTTAGATACGAGTCCCGGCGGTGCCATGGATGCTTGTAGTGGTTTGGAATCCACTTTAAGCCACTTAAGACGTTTAATTAACAGTTTCATTTTTAGTGTGTTTTGAACGACAGGTTAAAAATTTTTCATCATCATCATTGGCGCAACAGCCCCAGGCCGTCTACCTACTGGTAGATTTCGAGACGAGAGATGTTTTTTTTTTGCGGGGTAGGGTTGTCAGATCTACGCCCAACGCTCAACAGTCATACGAGACTGGGACTTAAAATGGATTCCGAACCAATACAAGCATCTATACGTCGGGACTCTAACCCGAAACCTATGGTACTGAGGGCCAGATAAAAATTTTGAAGAACACTTATTTAATAATAAAGTAAAAAAATTTTTCAATAACAATAAAAAAAAAAAAAAGTTAATTTTTGAAATAAACTGTAATTAATAAATCTAACATTATTCTAATTCAGTGTGAAATTATTTTTTAATGAAAAAAATGGAAATAAATTTATTTATATTTTTATTTTATTTGAACTTAATAAAAACGCATTTTTCAAGTTAACTTCATCAAAATTACAAAAGAAAATAATGATTCCTTTTGTTTTTATTTAATTACAAAAATTTTTTAATCCGATAATTGGAAACGGAATTCTTAAATAAACGAAACAAAAGTAATAAATTCTTCGCTTTAATTATGTACGGCAATTAAAAGACCGTTTTACAAATAAAAAAAGTAAAATGTTGAAAATAATGCAACACAAAAAAAAGAGCTTAATTTCAATGCTTTCACAAATTTTGAAATCAGACGTGCTGATTCGGCAAGTTTTAATTTTATTGTGAAAGTTTCTTAAAAACAGAAAAAAAGAAAATAAAAAGAACTCACGCCAATTTAATCGAACTGAAGTGAAACCAAGAGATTCGAAATTAGGATTTTTTTTTTTAATTTTTTATCCCCTATTTTCCAGCACAAAATGAAATCTTGGGGAAAACTCACTATTGCACCACTGATGTTGGTGATGATTACGTTTTTTAATTTGTGTAGTAAAATTAACATATAAAGTTCAATTACTTTTATCGATATAATGATACATTTTAAGATTAGAATTATTATTGTAAAATCTATTGAATACTATAAATTAATGTGATTCCAATCTGTTAGAATCCATCGTTTTAAAACGATTATTTACATTATACTACTGTGTCCAAAAAGTAAGACCAATTTTCAATTTAAAATTCCGAGGCTTATGGAATTTCAATTTGTTTTTCTTTTAGGTTGCTGCCACTGTCCTTGACATCTGTGCGAAATTTGACGTCCAAATATTCATTAGTGTTTGAGTTACGCTTGGCTTTGCGAAACGCTAAAACTGATTCCGGCGATTTTTTAAATTAATTGAACAAAGAACTTGCATTAAATTTTGTTTGCGGAAACGTATAGAATGTTGCATACGGCATTCGGTGAGCATTCCTATATGGGAAAGGAATGTTTATTAGTGGTATAAACAGTTCAAAGCAGGCAGAGAACGCGTTGAAAACGAAAAGCCCTCTGGTCGACCCTCAACCTCTACCGACGAAACTCATGTCCAAAAAGTTAAAGATTTGGTACTTGCAAACGTTCGATTTACAATTAGGGACCTTGCTGCTGATGTTGGAATTTCAAAAGGATACGTCCATTCCATTTTGGGCTTCAAACGCGTCAAATCTCGATTGGTACCGAAAACACTGAATGCGCCAGTTCACACTGCATTGTTTCTTCGTGACTTTTTCGCCAAAGATGAAACCCATATCGTTCCACAACCACCATGTTTATACCATGCCATTTCTGGCTATTCCCTAAACTCAAAAGACCACTCCGAAGACACCGTTTTGAGTCGATTGAAGAGATTCAACGTGAATCGGAGCGCTTTGAAGGCCATCCTGCCGATGACTTTTTAGCATGCATTGAGGATTGGAAAAAAGTTGGTCTGAGGGGATTAATTTGATTGTGTCCGGAGGGGATTACTTTGAAGGTGATGAAATAAATGTGGAAGAATTAATAAAGAGTTTAAGAAAAAAATAATTGCTCTTACTTTTTTGGGCACAGTATTATATTAGAAAAAGGGACTTAAAAAAAAATTTGACAACAGATAGATTCAGGGTTGATAGTCGACAGTGATCTGCTTAAAATATAAACACGAACTTTTGACTTTCATTTTAACTTTAACGCTCATCCCCTCTATTCTTCCCTAATAACAGATAATAATGCAAATTACATCATAGCTTAGAGCTAAACGGAAGTCACCTTTTTGTGTTCATTATTTAAAAAAAAAAAAATTAATCTTGTTATAAAAATGTCTTTTTATCATTTTTAAGGCGATCAAGAGACATAAGCGCATTATGCCTTATCATCCAAAGCAATAAAAATAAAGACGCCATTGAATGTGAAAGTGCCCATTAAAAAAAAATCAGCTTTATTGCTAAATTTGCATTCATCTAATGAAGGCATAAAAAGGGAGCACATTTAGTAAAAAAAATCAGCGTCTGATTACAGGAGTACAAAAACAACAAAATGCGACGCAAACACACAAAAAGAAAAACTTAGGAAGTTTTCGAAAAGCATTGTCGTGTCATCTGCAAAATAATATATCCTGATTTAAAGCGGGAAGGGGGCAGAAATGTAAAGGGAAAAAAATTCCCCTTGTCAGTAATTTTCCCTCTTCTTTTTTTCCCTAGTTTTTAAAAATTCTGGCGGGAGAAAGAAAATATGCACATAGTTGCTTATTTATTTTATAGTATATGCTGAGAAGAAGCAAAGGATATACTTTTTAGTATTAAATATTATATTAGAGATTGATGCGGAAAAATTATATTGCTACATTATGTTTTTCGTTGTATAAGATAATAATTTTCCATATGTGAAAAATTTATCCGCCCAATGTTCTGTATTTGAATATCGAGCTATTGGCTATACACTTCTTCATTGGTGCAACAGCCCCAGGGTGGCCAAGGCCGTCTGTTTACTGGCAGATTTCGAGACAGGTGTTTTCCTTTTTATGGAGTAGAGTTATCAGCCTACGGTCATTTTGTGCACACATTAGACTAATTAGATCGGGACCTACAGTTACACGTGGATTCCGAACAACTAACAAACAACTTGGCCACCGCCTGGATTCGAACCTTAAGTCTGTGGTACCAAAGGCCAGAGCGCATATTCCTAGTCTCAGGCTGCCGTAAGGTCTGTGGTTGCCATATAATACGCAGCCTGATGGCCAACACCCGGAAAACTTCCAACATATAGTCCGATTGACGAATCAAGATGGTGAACATCACAAAAGCCGTTGTTTTTTGAGACACTATATACAACAAAGCCGACAGTGGACTGAACCTTCGCTCTAATGCTTACTAGCGGCATAATTTGCCACCGAGACGCGAGTCCGGCTGTTTTGACTAAAATTTAAGAAATGCTCAAGTTATCTTAATTTGTGTAGTAAAAATTAACATATGAATTCATTCAATTATTAGTTTTATAGATTAATGGTCCCCTGATAAAACAACTGAAGTCCACTGATATCCACTGACGAAACTACTTTACGATTCAGTACTTTAAAAGTATTTTACTATTTGTTAATCAGTTGCATAAGTGGTCAGACCGCCAATTGGCTAACCCTCTCTGGCCTTTAGTACGATAGGCTTGAGGTTCGAATCCTGGCGGTGGCATTGATGTTTGTCGTTGATTCGGTTCGGTATCCACGTTAAACTGTAGGTCCCAGTCTAATTAGTCTAAAGTGTGCGCAAAATGACTGTAGAGCGACGGACCAAATATGTATATTAATATGATTAAATCTGTAAGAATCAATCACTTTAAAACAATTATTTAAAGTATTAATTCGAAATAAAATTTGACAAAAGATAGATTCAGAGTTGACAGCCGATAATATTCTTTTAAAATATAAACACGTCCCTTTTGACATAGTTCATAGCAGCCGCTCATCCCTCTATTATTCCTAATAACAGATAATCATGCAAATTACATCACCGCTTACAGCTAAATGGGAAGTCACCTTTTTGTCACCATTATTACAAAAAAAAATTAATCTTGTTATAAAAATGTGTTTTTTTATCATTTTGGCGATCAAGGAACTTAAGCGCATTACGGCTTATCATCCAAAGAGTTTAAAAAAAAAAAAGGCGCCATTGAAATGAAAGTGCCCATTAAAAAAATCAGCGTTATTGCTAAATTTACATTCATCGAATAAAGGCATAAAAGGGAGCACATTTAGTAAAAAGACAAAAATCAGAGCCGGATTACAGGAGTGCAAAAACAACAAAAGATGACGCAAACACAACGAAAAAAAAAAAAAAAAGGACTTTGGGAGTTTTCGAGAAGCATCGTCGTGCCATCTTCAAAATAATATATCCTGATTTAAAGAAGGGAATGGAGCAGAAGGGTAAAAGGAAAAAAATTCCTAGTCGGTAATTTTTCCCTACTTTTTAAAATTCTAGGGGGAGAAAGGAAATATGTGCACAGTTGCTTATTTATTTTATATGCAGAGAAAAGCGAAGGGTACACTTTTTTAGTATTAAATATATTAGAAGTTGGTACGAAAAAAATATATTACTACATTATGTTTCTATTTTGTATTAGATAATAATTCTCCATAAAGGAAGAATTATTATCTAATAGAATTATTATCTATCTTCTGAAACTTTTTATCCACCCAATACTCTATACTTGAATGTCAAGCCAATGGTGATACACCGTAACTTGTAATTATGACTACACAGACGGTATAATCCCATGAAGCTTCTACATTATTACCCTGTATTATATTACTGTCCTGTAATTTGATAAATGTGTTACTAGTAGTGTAAGGAAAGTCCAATAAATTGCAGAAGGATGGAATGAAACATACGTTTTTATAATAACAGTATTAAAATCATTTAAAAATTGCGTGAGTCTCGCTCTAAGGTAATTTTTTCTACTTTAGGTAATTAGACTGGGACCTACAGTTAAACCTGGATTCCGAACAAAGATCCATGTCACTCACAAACATTGTCCACTCACAAACATCCATGTCATCGCCAGGATTCGGACCTGAAGCCTGCGGTACGAAAGGTCATAGCGCCCGTCAGGTGGCCATATCGTATGGGAGAAAACCCGGTAACGACTGTCAGGCAATCTGACTAACGTGGCAAGATGCTGAACATTCCAAAGTCCAGCGGGGTCTCCTCGTTTTTTGAAACAACGACTACAACAAAGTCACCTGTGGATTGAACCTCCGTCCTAATGCCGACTCACTCTAGTTTCGCACGTTGTCACTGACCAACGAGTCGGGCTGTTTTCACGAAAATTTAAGAAATACTCAAGTTATCTTAATTTGTGTAATAAAAATTAAATAAATTTCAATTACTTTTATCAATATCATGATACATTTAAGATTAGAATTATAGTTCTAAGATCTATTGAATATTATAAATCTATTCAAATGTGTAAATATCTTTCGTTTTTAAAACGAAATCGTTTTATCTATTCGAACAATGCACTTATAAAAAATTTGATCAAAGATAAGATTCAGCGTTGATAGTCGATAATGTTCTGTTTAAAATATAAACAAGTCACTTTTGACGTATCCTATTTTAACTTTTCCTCTCCCTATTCTTCCTAATAAGTGATAATAATGCAAATTACATCACCGCTTAAAGCTAAATTGGAAGTCACCTTTTGTCTTCATTATTTGAAAAAAAAAAATTAATCTTGCTATAAAAATGTGTCTTTTATCATTTTAAGGCGATCAAGAGACATAAGCGCATTACGCCTTATCATCCGGAGCGTTAAAAAAAAAAAAAAAAAAAAAAAAAAGGCGCCATTGAATGTGAAAGTACCCATTAAAAAACCAGCTTCATTGCTAAATTCACATTCATCTAATAAAGGCATAAAAGGAAGCACATTTAGTAAAAAAAAAAAATAATAAAATCAGCGTCGGATTACAGGAGTACAAAAACAACAAAAAACGATGCAAACACACGAAAAAAAAAAAACTTTGGGATTTTCAAGAAGCATCATCGTGTCATCTTCAAAATAATATATCCTGATTTAAAGCGGGAAGGGGGCAGAAGGGTAAAAGGGAAAAATTCCCTTGTCGGTAATCGTCTTTCCTTTTTTTTTCCCTACTTTTAGAAATTCTGACGGGAGAAAGAAAATATGTGCACACATTTATTTATTTATTTTATATGCAGAGAAAAAGCGAAGAGTACACTTTTTAGTATTAAATATTGTATTAGAAATTGATACAAAAAAAATATATTACTACATTATGTTTCTATTTTGTATTAGATAATAATTCTCCACAAAAGAAGAATTTCTGAAACTTTTTATCCACCCAATACTCTATATTTGAATGTCAAGCCAATGGCCATACACTGTAACTTGTAATTATGACTACACAGACGGTATAATCCCATGAAGCTTCTACATTATTACCCTGTATTATATTACTGTCCTGTAATTTGATAAATGTGTTACTAGTAGTGTAAGGAAAGTCCAATAAATTGCAGAAGGATGGAATGAAACATTCGTTTTCATAATAGCAGAATTAAAAATCATTTCAGAAATGGTTTAGTTAGTCGCTCTACGGTTAGTTTTGGCACACTTTAGGCTAATTTGACCGGAACCTAAAGTTTAATATGGATTCTGAACCACTGACAAACATCCATGCAACGATTCGAACTAGAAACCTGTGGTACAAAAGGCTAGACCGCTAGATAATTGGCCATACGTAGCCATCAAGCCACGTGTCGTTTGCGAGAAAATGCAGAAAACTCCACTAGGTAGTCCTAGATAGTTAAATTCAAACTCGCCCTCTCCAGTATGGCAACATTTTTTTTTTGTTATTGAATATCGAATTATGGTATAACAAACAATGAGAGGAAGGTATTGCCATTTAGAGCGAATTTTTTTTACGTGTGCTTTTACATGTTACCAGCTTTTGAGCATATAATATTGGAAAAACTGAAAAAACCCACATCAGACAAACTGATGCGATATTCTTTTACACCATGCTGTCTCAATCAAGATCGAATCTTCTAATTTCTGAAATCATGGCGATATTAGACCACGAATGGTGCCATATTTAATCCACGTAATTTATTACAAGGGGGATGGATATTCCACTTTCCCGAGTAGCTAATCGAGCGGAGTTTCCATCAGCCTTACCACCTGAGCGAGCACTCCTTAATGAGAAAGTTGATGTCTCCCGGATGACCGATGACTTCTCTTCCAAACCCGATTTTCGAGTGACATTCCAATGATGGACGACCGCCGGGTCGCCCCCCCACCAAATGAATTGAGCTCGTGAAGACGTCATTACTCTTCATAAACGACAGCTCCATTCCGTGTCTGATGGAGAGACAGTCTCCCATGGAAGGGATTAGAAAATGGTGCGTTCCGATTTTGAAGCAGGTGCACGATTCTCGTCGAGCACCGAGCAGAATTAAGGAAACAGATTTGGCAACAGTTTTGATTGGAGGCCGCAATATTTCGTGGACACCGTTTGAATTACTATTGTAAAAGCCAGTAGCTTCGGCTTATTATTTTGTAAAATATTATAAATGTTTTTTTTACGTCATCTCTCCGTTTAGTATATCGTGGGAGGGGGGAGGGTTAAGGATGGTTCTTTTATCATTCTATCTACTTCTTTCATCTATCTTGGTTCTTTTATATTCTAACGCTTTCCGATTTTGAAGCAGGTACGCGATTCTCGTCGAGGTAGGAATGAGCACGGAGAAGTATTACTGGAAACAGTTTTGATTGGAAGCTGGAATGTATCGTGATCCGTGACACCGTTTGAATTAGCTGTAAAAGCCGTTAGCTATTTTATGATGCAAAACTTCGGTATATTAATTTGTAAAATATTATGTTAACGTTTTTTTACGTCATACGTCAGTTTAGTATATCGAGGGGGTAAGGAGGGTTCTTTTGTAATTCTATCTTGTATTAGATAATGCAAGCGTCCAGCAATTCATTCAAGGTTAAAAGTAAATTCTGAACCCTTAACAAATAACCATACGAAGTTTGGATTTTTGTTTAGAATCGTGGATTTTGGAAGCTTGGAATAGTGGGATACGAACATCCCACGATTCGAAGCTGACGCATATCATAACAAAGGCCAGAGTGCTAGCCAATTGGACATCAAGCCGTCCACAAAAGCAAATGTTTCTAATCAAAATATCTGATTGCAATTAGGCTTTCAGAGAGAATATTTAACGGTTGATTGACCAGTATTTGTATCCGGATGGGACAAAAACCGAATGCAGTTTTGAAACATTTTGTCTCAGATCATCGCTGCTTCCAAAGGCATTCCAACGCCACCATCGGGAATTAAATTCATGTACATTTTTTACTTTTATTAATGAATATCGAGATTGTCCAGCATTTGCGCATATAATATTGGGAAAAACCCTTGGAAACTCCCATCAGACACACTGACAGTTGATGCGATATGCTTTACACACGCTGTCTCAATCAAGATCGAATCTCCTCATTTCTGAAGGCATAGCGATATTAGACCACGATTGGTGCCATATCTAATCCATGTAATTTATTACAAGGGGGGAATATTCCACTTTCCCCGAAAAACTAATCGAGCGGAGTTTCCATCAGCCCTACCACCTGCACGAGCACTCCTTAATGAGAAAATTGATGTCTCCCGGATGACCGATGACTCCTCTTCCAAACCCGATTTCGAGCGACATTCCAATGATGGACGACCGCCGGGTCGCCCCCACCAAATGAATTGAGCTCGTGAAGACGTCATTACTCTTCATAAACGACAGCTCAATTCCATGTCTGATGGAAAGACAGTCTGGATTAGAAAATGGTGCGGGAACGCGTTCCGATTTTGAAGCAGGTGCGCCATTCTCGTCGAGTACCGAGCAGTATTACGGAAACATATTTGGCAACAGTTTTGATTGGGAACTGCAATGTAGCGTGATCTCTGACACTTTAAATTAGTCCTGTAAGCCGGTAGCTTCTTTTATGATTCAAAACTTCAGTTTAATAGTTTATAAAATATTATTCCATGCTAATAATATTAAGTGCTGTATTTTTTTTTTTTACATAATAGTTCCGTTTAATATATCAGGGTCGGGGGTTCTTTAACACAGATGCTTCCTTTATCATTCTATCTTTCATTAGATAATACAAGCGTCCAGCAATTTATTCAAGGTTAAAGGTACACATTTCAGTAGGTAAGCTTGAAAATGACCACCAGGCAGGCTGAAGGTTAATGCAAGACGATAATTAGAATTCTTTCAAGGTTAACTGTACTGATTTCAGTGAGTAAATTTAAAAATGGAAGACATTCTGGATGGATGGGATTAAAAAAATGGTACACGAATGCGTTCCAATTTTGAATTGATGAGCGATTCTCGTCGAGTTAGTACATAACGAATGAGCACCGAGCAGTATTATGGAAATAGATTTGGCAACAGTTTTGATTGGAGACCGCAATGTATCGATCCGTGACACAGTTTGAATTACTGCTGTATAAGTCTAATAGTACTAGTATTTTATTTATGATTCAAAACTTCGGTATATTATTTTGTAAAATATTATGTTAATGTTTTTTTACGTCATCTGTCAGTTTAGTATATCGAAGGGGTAAGGATGGTTCTTTTGTCATTCTATCTTGCATTAGATAATGCAAGCGTCCAACAATTCTTTCAAGGTTAACTGTACTGATTTCAGTGAGGAAATTTAAAATGAACACTAGCTCAAATGGTGTGTGAATTTTTTGAAGCAGGTGCGCCATTCTCTATCGAGTTAGGAACGAGCACCGAGCTGTATTACGGAAACAGATTTGGCAACAGTTTTGATTGGAGGCTGCAATGCATTGTGATCTCTGACACTTTAAATTAGTCCTGTAAGCCGGCAGCTTCTTTATGATTCAAAACTTCAGTGAATTATTTTTAATTGCTACTCTAAAATACGGTAGCTTTATGACACAAAAACTTTGGTATAGTAGTTTATAAAATATTATTAGTGCTGTATTTTTTTATATTATCGTTACGTTTAATATATAAGGATAGGATATAAAGGGGAGGAGTTTGATATTCTTATATTTTGGCCTTTTATCATTCTGACTTGCATTAGACCATGCAAGCGTCCAGCAATGCATTCTATCTTAACTGTACAGATTTGTGTGGGTAAACTTCAAAATGACCACCAGACAGATTGACGGTTAATAAAAGACGATAATTAGATAATGCAAGCGTCCAGCGATGCATATATTTTGATAATTTAAGATATGTTCGTTAGGATACTTATTAAGGGTATCTGTGGACTTTCTGTTCCTCTTATGTAAGCCAGGAATAGCTAACAATGAGGGCAAGGTATGGCTTCTTTTGACAGAATTTTTTTATGCGTGATTGCCCAAAATGATTGCCCAAAATATATATATATATATATATATATATATATATATATATAAAAAAAACTGGAAAACCTCCCATCAGGTAAATTGACAGTTGATACGATATGCTTTACACAGGCAGCCTCAAACTTCTCGTTTCTGAAGGCACGGCAACATTAGACCACGAATGGTGCTACATTTAATCCACGTAATTTATTACAAGGGGGAGGGAGGATATTCCACTTTCCCCGAGAAGCTAATCGAGCGGAGTTTCCATCAGCCCTACCACCTGCGCGAGCACTCCTTAATGAGAAAGTTGATGTCTCCCAGATGACCGATGACTTCTCTTCCAAACCCGATTTTCGAGCGACATTCCAATGATGGACGACCGCCGGGTCGCCTCCACCAAATGAATTGAGCTCGTGAAGACGTCATTACTCTTCATAAACGACAGCTCAATTCCGTGTCTGATGGAAGACAGTCTCCCATGGATGGGGATTAGAAAATGGTGCATTCGATTTTGAAACAGGTGCGCCATTCTCGTCGAGCACCGAGCTGTATTACGGAAACAGATTTGGCAACAGTTTTGATTGGAGGCCGTAATGTATCGTGATTTGTGACAACGTTCGAATTAGTCCTGTAAAAGGCGGTAGCTTTTATCATGATTCAAAACTTCGGTATAGTAGTTTATGAAATATTATTAGTGCTGTATTCTTTACATTATCGTTTCGTTTAATATATCAGGGCAGGGGGAAGGAGAGTAAGGATGGACTTTTATCATTCTGTCTTGATAATGCAAGGGTTCAGCAATGTATTCAAGGTTAAATGTACAGATTTGTGTGGGTAAATTTAAAAATGACTACCACACAGATTGAAGGTTAATGCAAGACGATAATTAGATAATGCAAGCGTCCAGCAATTCATGTACTGATTTGAGTGGGTAAACTTAAAAATGACCACCAGACAGATTGAAAGTTAATGCAAGACGCTTACACATGCTATCACGTTCACCAATGAATCTCTCGTTTCTGATGACAGTGATTGCAGTGAATGTATAAGCGCGTTCGAATTAGAGCTCTTCTGCAAGTTATGTGCTTAGGGTACTTTCTGCAGGTTATCGGGATGAAACTTCAATTTAATCTACACATATGAACTCCTAGTCTGAACACATTTTCAACAGCGGCCTAATTAGCCTAAAGTGTGCAAAAAATGCCCATAGAGCGACACGTTATATATTTTAATAATTTACGATTAAAGATCTTTTGTGAGAGGATCATGGATATCTAGCATATCACGGATGTCTACTAGGATCATGGATATATAAACCTATCGTTATTCTGACAGATAGCATAAACAGAAATGCAGAAATTCTTTAGTACATAAAATTTAGATAACTATAACCAGAAATCCGAGGAATTAAGTAAGATATTTTTGTTCCAACCACTCAGGCAACCACTCAGACAATTGTCTTTGATGCCTTAAGGCAAACGCTGCACAAACGTTACTCACTTAGCACTACACAGGAGGTGCGTGCAGCTTGAAGATAAGCCACGGACGCGGAGTAACAATACCCCGCAACAATCTACGATCATGTTAGACCGGGACCTACGGTTTAAAGTGGATTCGAACCACTACAAACATCCATGGCACCGCCGGGACTCGAACCCGAAACCTGTGGTACCAGAGCGCCAGAGCGCAACCACTCGGCCATTCAGGCCCCATTAAGTAAGATATACAATGTGAGATAAAAAGTATATATATACATAGTATATATACATTTTTAAGATAGTACTACATAAGTATATAGTTTTTATTCACAGCACATAATTAACAAGAAAGTTCGTATTGGATAGGCTCATTAGAAAGCTTGTTGTAATTTAGAAGAAAAAAAAAGGAAAAGAAAAAAAATAATTTTTTAAAAAGTTAAATGATACCTTTAAGAGAATAATTCTAAAAGAAAATTTTATTTTATGATTTACAATAAAAGTGATGAAAATTAAATGGTTAGTTATCCTGAATATAAAACCACATGACATCAAATTCTTCATAACACTCTAATTGAAAGTCAGTACTAGTTAACGTGTGGTAAACCTTATCATAAATGACCTATATAGCAACATTTTCATAAATCGCCATTTTAATAACGAGGTCACGATCGTAAAATTTTTTTATCTTCAAAATTTTATAATTAACCGAATGAACCAAGTTAGAAAAAAAATGTAAAGTTTAATATGGTAAGCTCTTGTATTCCGTGACAAAGAAAAAAATGCGATAAAATGTAGAATTTAAAAATGAAAGATAGTTTTAATTAACAAAATTACGAATAGAGAAAAATTACTCTTAATTTGCTGTACATCAATTTTTAATTATGATTTTATTAAAAAATAAAAACTTTTAAATATTTTATTTAATTTAAAAAAAAAAATCTATTTTTTTCTTGATGTTTGTACTTTTACATTGAATTACAAAAGGTTTCTCACAAGCATTCTGAAAACCTGCTAAAATTGTATTTGCTATGAATACATTTTTTTATCTATCATTGTGTAGCTTCTTTGATTACTGAGTATGATCATCTAAATTTTATGTCCTAAAAACTTTTTGGTGCACTACACTAATTGTTTGCATGATTTAAGACTGATTAGACCGGAACCTACTGTATAACGTGGATTCCAAACCACTAACAAACATCCATGCCACCACTAGGATTCCAATCTGAACCTGTGGTACCAAAGGCTAGAGCACTAGCCAATTGGCCAATTATGTCCTAAAGAGTTTCTGTAGTTCTGTTAGTACTATCTGTGACAATAAAAAATTCTTTTTATCCATCAACAGATGGTTCAAAGACTTTTTTTCTTTTTCAACTTCAAATCAACTTTCAATTACTGATTTATGCAATTCCAATTCAATTCAGTTATGAGATTTAAATTCGCTCTCTTGCATGCAGTACAATGTCTATATTAAATTATTAACAATTAAAACTATAGTTGTCGATGCATTTCATCTCTTGAAAAGTTAAGAAAAAAAAATATGTTCCCCCATAGATAAAAGATTATTTCATTGACTGTCACGATTTTTCCACTTTTTATTCATTGTTAATTTTCATAACAAAAAATTAACAATAATAATACAAATAATAATTTATAATAAATTTTTTTTAAAATGCAAAAGTTCTCCAAAAATTATAAACTCAAATTAAAGAAAAATAAATTCTTCAACTTTTAATGCGTATTTTGAAGGTTCTACAAAGATATACGAAGGATATAAAAGATAATATGTAAAATATGTATATAAGAAATATGTATGCGATATGTAAAATATACGAATGAGTGACAGTAAAAAATTTGGATTGCAAATATCTAATATCTCCTGATTTTCAATACAAACTTCTCTAAAAAAGAATTCTAAACTCAAATTAAATTTTTCAACTTTTAATATCTATTTTGAAGTTTGCAGTGTGTAAATATATACGAAAGGATAACAGTAAAAATTTTTTTTTGTATAACAAAGATCTAATATGTTGATTTCAAGCAGAATTATCAAAGAATAAAATTTGTAATGTTCGACAGTAAAAAAAAAAATTTGATTGAAAATCATTGTTTAATAGATCTTTCAAAACAGAATCACCAAAGATTAAAATTTTTAATGTCTACAGTAAAAGATTTCGATTTCAAAGATTTAATATCTACTGATTTTCAGACATAATTACCGAAGATTAAAAATTTTTAATGTCTAAGAAAAGATTTTGATTTCAAAGATTTAATATCTACTGATTTTCAGACATAATTACCGAAGATTAAAAATTTTAATGTCTAAGTAAAAGATTTTGATTTCGAAGATTTAATATCTACTGATTTTCAGACATAATTACCGAAGATTAAAAATTTTAATGTCTAAGTAAAGATTTTTGATTTCAAAGATTTAATATCTACTGATTTTCGAACATAATTACCGAAGATTAAAAATTTTAATGTCTAAGTAAAAGATTTTGATTTCGAAGATTTAATATCTACTGATTTTCAGACATAATTACCGAAGATTAAAAATTTTAATGTCTAAGTAAAAGATTTTGATTTCGAAGATTTAATATCTACTGATTTTCAGACATAATTACCGAAGATTAAAAATTTTAATGTCTAAGTAAAAGATTTTGATTTCAAAGATTTAATATCTACTGATTTTCAGACATAATTACCGAAGATTAAAAATTTTAATGTCTAAGTAAAAGATTTTGATTTCGAAGATTTAATATCTACTGATTTTCAGACATAATTACCGAAGATTAAAAATTTTAATGTCTAAGTAAAGATTTTGATTTCGAAGAAGATTTAATATCTACTGATTTTCAGACATAATTACCGAAGATTAAAAATTTTAATGTCTAAGTAAAAAAGATTTTGATTTCGAAGATTTATATCTACTGATTTTCAGACATAATTACCAAAGATTAAAAATTTTAATGTCTAAGTAAAAGATTTTGATTTCGAAGATTTAATATCTACTGATTTTCAGACATAATTACCGAAGATTAAAAATTTTAATGTCTAAGTAAAAGATTTTGATTTCGAAGATTTAATATCTACTGATTTTCAGACATAATTACCGAAGATTAAAAATTTTAATGTCTAAGTAAAAGATTTTGATTTCGAAGATTTAATATCTACTGATTTTCAGACATAATTACCGAAGATTAAAAATTTTAATGTCTAAGTAAAAGATTTTGATTTCGAAGATTTAATATCTACTGATTTTCAGACATAATTACCGAAGATTAAAAATTTTTTAATGTCTAAGTAAAAGATTTTGATTTCGAAGATTTAATATCTACTGATTTTCAGACATAATTACCGAAGATTAAAAATTTTAATGTCTAAGTAAAAGATTTTGATTTCGAAGATTTAATATCTACTGATTTTCAGACATAATTACCGAAGATTAAAAATTTTAATGTCTAAGTAAAAGATTTTGATTTCGAAGATTTAATATCTACTGATTTTCAGACATAATTACCAAGATTAAAAATTTTAATGTCTAAGTTTTGATTTCGAAGATTTAATATCTACTGATTTTCAGACATAATTACCGAAGATTAAAAATTTTAATGTCTAAGTAAAAGATTTTGATTTCGAAGATTTAATATCTACTGATTTTCAGACATAATTACCGAAGATTAAAAATTTTAATGTCTAAGTAAAAGATTTTGATTTCGAAGATTTAATATCTACTGATTTTCAGACATAATTACCGAAGATTAAAAATTTTAATGTCTAAGTAAAGATTTTGATTTCAAAGATTTAATATCTACTGATTTTCAGACATAATTACCGAAGATTAAAAATTTTAATGTCTAAGTAAAAGATTTTGATTTCGAAGATTTAATATCTACTGATTTTCAGACATAATTACCGAAGATTAAAAATTTTAATGTCTAAGTAAAGATTTTGATTTCGAAGATTTAATATCTACTGATTTTCAGACATAATTACCGAAGATTAAAAATTTTAATGTCTAAGTAAAAGATTTTGATTTCGAAGATTTAATATCTACTGATTTTCAGACATAATTACCGAAGATTAAAAATTTTAATGTCTAAGTAAAAGATTTTGATTTCAAAGATTTAATATCTACCGATTTTCAGACATAATTACCAAAGATTAAAAATTTTAATGTCTAAGTAAATTTTATTTTGAATTAAAATTTGATTTTAATTAAAATTTAATTAAAATTAAAAAAATAAAATTTAATTATTAATTTTAATTAAAATTTTATTTAAAATTTTTTTGTTTGATTTCAAAGATTTAATATCTACTGATTTTCAGACATAATTACCGAAGATTAAAAATTTTAATGTCTACAGTAAAAAGTTTGATTACAAAGATCTAATATTTCCTGATTTTCAAACAAATTATCAAAGATCAAAATTTTTTACTGTAGACATTAAAAGTTTAATTGCAAAGATCTAATATATCTTGATTTTCAACAGAAAGTTCTCTAAGAAAAGAATTCAAAGCTCAAAGCTAATTTCTTCAACTTTTAATGTGTACTTTGAAGTTTGCCGTATGTAAAGATACACGAAAGTCTAACAGTAAAAAGTTTTGATTGCAAAAGATCTAATAAGTCCGATTTTCAACAGAATTGCAAAGATTAAAATTTTTAATGGAGCATATCTAAAACTTTATCAGAAATACTACGTTCACAATTTATTTATGAGTAAACATAAATCTAGCTAAAAGAGACAGAATATACATCTAGCTAAGACAGAACACTATATGAACTTTATAATTCTTTATGTAAAGAACCTGTCCTTAATAAATTATTGAATTTTTAAAAGGAAAATATTACATCGATCATTAAAAGTGCATGAACGTGATAATTTCAAAATAAAAGTCAATAAAACAAATTTAGAATTTTATGCGACTTTACTAGACTTTGAGCAAACAACTATTAGGCAAATAAAATGAACTTAATGAAAACAAATTAAAAGCACCAACAATATCAGAGTTTAACATCAGAAAAACAAATTTTTAGTCAAACATTAATCGAGAATGAAAATTTTAAAAAGTAGACTTATAAAATTTTATTAAATGATAATTTTAGATTTAAGAATAGAATTTACAACTGTGCCCAAAAAGTAAAACCAATTTTCAATTTAAAATTCGGGCATACGGAATTTCAATTTTTTTTTTTAGGTTGTTGGCACTGTACTTCCTTCACACTGCATTGATTCTTCGTGACTTTTTCGCCAAATGAAACCCATATCGTTCCACAACCACCGTATTCATCTGATTTAGCGCCGTATGACTTCTGGCTATTCCCTAAATTCACAAGACCATTCAGGGATACCGGAATCCGTTTTGAGTCGATTGAAGAGATTCAAAGTGAATCGCCGCGCGCTTTGAAGGCCATCCCTGTCGATGAATTTTTAGCATGCATTGAGGATTGGAAAAAACGTTGGCAGAAGTGCAATGTGTCCGGAGGGGATTACTTTGAAGGCGATGAAATAAATTTGGAAGAATAAATAGTTAAAAAAATAAATAAAAAATTGTCTTACTTTTTGGGCACAGTAATGGATTTAAGAATAAAAACGTTTTTTTATTTTTTTTTTTGTTTTGTAAAATATAGATAGAGGCCTGATGGCTGGATAAATTTTTAAAAAATAAACGATTATTAAAAAATTAAAATTAGGCTTATATATAATGATTATTGAAAAATATCAAAATAACGTTTACATTTGAGTAAATAAAGGAGCAAATGTATATTTTATTTGTAATTAAGTGAAATTTAATTTTCACTTAACAACTGGCAATACGCGAAAGAAAATAATATTTGAAATAAAAAAAAAAAAATTATATTATAAGCTTCAAAAAACAAACAACTTACCCGCAGCAGACAACATTAAAATAATTATTCAGTACTTACCTAAAAAAGAAAAGAAAAAACATTCAATATTTACACAAGACAATTACTTGAATCAGCACATTTTCATATATAAAGAGCATGTACCATTGCAGAAGAATATTAAAAAAAAGTAATTTAATGGGAAAAATTAGAACAACATGAATTATTATTACATACCATATACTAAACAATTTCAGAAATAGTTGTTGTTGTTTCTTATCACACTTGGCAGACATTTCTAGGCCAAGCCCACGAGCCCATACGTACTCATGATTGAAGGGGAAGGAAGCAGCTTCTGTTGTGATGGAGCACCCGTAGGTAGAAGCCTGACTTTGGCTCCGTGACGCTCTTGCAGTCATATGAGACCGGGACCTACGGCTTAAAGTGGATTCGAACCACTACAAATACCCATGGCACCGCCGGGAACTCGAACCTGAAACCTGTGGCACCGAGCGCCAGACACTCGGCGGCCGTTCAGATCCCAAATTTGTGAATGCCAACGGCACGTGGTGTTCCCAGGTGGTCACCCACCCAAGTACTGACCGCGCCCAATGATGCTTGAACTTCGGTGATCTAACGAGAACCGGTATATTCAGCATGGTATGGCCGTTGGCTATAGAAATAGAAATAGTTTATGCAAGATAAAATATTTTCTTAAATTACAGTCTTTTTAATTACTTATTATTTTTATGTACGTATATAACAGTACACATCAATTTCATGCCTTCTTCTTCGTCCCTGATCACACGGATCTAAGATCATTAAGGAGTGCTTCTAGCTTCTTAAATTTTATCCTTAGAAAATTTAATTTGTTATTTTTAAAGGAGGTTCCTGATGGCCAGTGGCTAGCGCTCTGGCGCTCGGTACCACAGTTTTTGGGTTCGAATCCCGGCGGGGCCATTGATGTTTGTAGTGGTTCGGAATCACTTTAAACGGTAAGTCCCAGTCTCATATGACCGTAAGCGTTACGGAGCCCAGTCAGACTTCTCTCACCCACATCCTACCGAAACAGTAAAGAGGCAGCTCAGCTCTAGGCCAATTGATGTGGTGTAGTACTAACTGTTTGTTAAGGTCTTTTCCCTGTGTAATTTTGATTTGTTTATACAGTAGAGTGGCCAAATTTGTAGTTATGGCCATTTTGTTTTATTTATTATTTGTATAGTGGCCATTTAGCGTAGTTGAATTCAATAAAGCCATAAGCAACAACAACATTATTTGGTAGCACATTAATAAAACCTTTTATTTTTAAAAATTTTTAAGTAAATAAATTAATTTTGAAAAAAAAAAAAAACGATACTTCAGTTACATTTCATTGAGATTCCATTTATATTCCACTACCGGTTCTTAGTGGCAAAATAAATAAATAAAACCAAATTCATAAATATTATGAAGCTTTGGATTTCTAGCACAGCGCGTAGAAGCGCAGGACACAGAAACAGTCAATATATGTTAGGGTTGCTTTACAAATCGGTTTATGGGCTTCTTCAAATTTTACTTGCATTGCCCAGGATTTCGCCATTTGAGGCTCAGCTTAGCGTAGCTGGTTCCAAAATTAAAACTGAGATATCCCCCAAATGGCATCATCAGGTTTTCCGTATGGAAGCTTTGCGCTCACTTTAGCTGTCAGAGGTGTAATCTTTAAGTACTTTAAGCTGGCTGGCGCTAAAAGCAAGAAGAAGGCCGTATTTCAGCTTTGCTTTGCAGCTTAGAGACTGCATCATTCCAAATCGGAAACAGAGGCTACCCAAAGCTTTACGCTTCAAAGCCCGTGTGTCTTTGCTTTGCATTTGCACACACTATCTACCAGAATTTGCTTTCCTTATCTCCACTGAATTAGAGCTAAGCTCACAGGCTAGAAACTGGCACAGTAGGGACACCATCAATGTGAGCTGAAGCTATTTGGGTTTTTCTTCTTTTTTTGAAGACTGGGAAAAAATGTTGCACATAATTTCAAAGTTCCATGGCCCTTATTTATTTCACTAGAGGCTTGCAATGTGGCGCGTGTGAACTTGTCTACCTTTTTGCATCGCTGCGGAACAGGTTGCTGAACAGCAATACGGTTGTATTCAGGGCATTTTAGGGAAGGATTTGCAGGTACTAGAATTTTTAGCTATAGGCTTATTTCTGTAAATAAGGTTTGATAAGATGTTGGTTCATGGCAGAGCCAAGGCTAGCTTTTAGCTATTTTGAGGTAAAGCTTAGAAGCCCTTTTTTTTTTTTTTATTTTGTTTAAGAAGTAGCTTTAAGACGAGTATAAAGGTTTGAGAAAAAATTGGTTCTTAGGTTTAAAAAACTCAAATTTATAGGGGCTAAAAGTTTAATTATTTTAGAGCAAAATTCAAACATAAGAAAAAAATTTATCTTTATGGACTTGTTTGTTCCCTTACTATCTTTGCTATATAAAAGCTATTTATAGCTGGTTTTTCCAAAAGTATTTATAGAAGGGTTTGAGAAAATGGAGATTTGTGGGAGTTGGAGGAGTTATTTTCAGAAATAAAATTCAGCAAGAGAGAAGAAAGAGGTTGGAATTGCCCAAGGATTTTATGCGGGTTAAGTTGCATTGTTGCTGCTCTCATTTGAAGTGTAGGCGGTAGTTTTAGCCATTTTTCTGGGGTTTGTCACTCACTTGGAAGGCTGCTGCTTATTTCAGTGAGTACTTGTTTGTAAGAAACATCTTGAGGAAGTGTTGTGGAAAAATTGAGTTTTTGAACTGAAGCTGGATTTGCTGAGCCTTTTGTGAGATATTCCTCATTTTGGACTAAGCTCGACTCAAGCTCCAGCTCAGACCCAACAGCATTTCCACAAATGGTTTGCTGCGCTAGGAAGCAGTTAATGTTGGGTTCTTTAGGGAATTTAGTAAAAGGACTCTTCATTATAAGGCTGGATTGAGCTTTGGGCAAATTCTGTATTCCAGGGACCCTTTAAGGAAAAACTTCCACAAATTAAAGCTTTTGTAGGACTTCTATTAAATTTGCCGTACTGGATTGCCACGTTTCAGGAGGTACTAACAACAACGATTCCATATTCCCGTGGATATCTAAATGGCGCTTCATCAGGACCGCCACTGCATCCCGGAAGTGTTCCACACTTCAAGAAATTTCATCAGAGTTAATGTTTTCCCAGAGCACATTTCTACCAAGCTAGGCTTTGAGCATCAAAGAAGAGAGAGGCTGCATTATTCTTTAAAGCAGAGGCCACATCATTTTAAAGATAGAACTCTCCAAATTTTTGACTTACAAATACAAAGGAAGGCCCAAGATACTCTTTGGCTGAAACATTCTTTGCTTATATCTGCTGTTTGGCTTTCACTGTCTGAGGAAAACTGAGGTTCAGGCTTCAATCCAGCTCATTTGCATTATGAGGGCCCACTCACATTAGAAACAAGGAGAATGTTTCGGTTTTCAGCTTCCCACTTTGAAGAGGAAAATGTTCATTCATAATTTAGGAACTACCTTTAACATAACCATTTGCTAGAACTTTTTTGCTGGTGCTGGCTTGATATTACCTATATGTTGGAACTTAGGTTAGCATTCTTGCTCATTTTTTAGGGAGACTGCTGAGGCCTTTAAGCTCTTTTAATAACTCATTATTACTTTTTTTTTTTGAAGCTCAAAGTTTGACCCAGGAGCCATTAGGATCATTTTATTAGAAATACTTTTTATTATTTTTGGGTGGAAGCAGACTTTTTTTTTTTTTTTTCAGGTTTTTTTTTTTGATTTTGTTTTAGAGTAAGCTTCTAGATTTGGCTTTAGAGAGGTTTTCAGAAAATTGATTCGTAGATATAAGAGCTCAATTTGTGGGGAAAAAAGTGTTTTTCTTCCCAGAATTGCTTCAGAGGGCATTAGATACTTAAGGGCCCCAGCATCTTTATGCTTCATTTTACGTACATGCTTATGTAATTTGGATATTTTTTAGGATTACTAGTATTGGATGCTACAGGTTTTTTGTTTCGAAAATGTTTTTGGCATTAGCAGAAACTAAGCAAACTTATTTTCTCACTTTTAAGACAGAGCTTTTAGAACAAAGTAAAATTTGCTTTGTTTAACAGTTATGTTCAAGGAGACGGTTAACTCATTGGCAGAATTTGCTGTAAGGCAAAAAATGTTAAAACCATTATCCATTTTATATTTTAGGAGCTCTAGCATTTTCGCATCAGTAGCTAGGATAGCTTAGTTTGAGAATTTACAGCTAAGAATAGTTTTAGATAAACTGGCTTCAGGAATTCCAGGAGAAAACAAAAGCTGTATTTTGCATTTTTGAGACACACCAGGCATGGGACTTTCAGAAAGCTAAAGTTTAAATTTCTGCAGCTTTGAGCTTTACACACATCAGAAAGAACTATTTTGTTCAGCATTTCCGTTACATGATTAAAAAAACTGAGACTGGTGCCACAGCTAGGTCGGCTGGCTGTTTGGCACTGATTTGGGGTAATTCACTTAGCTGAAATCAGCTGGCACATTACTGCCATTTTTGTCATGACAAAATTTATTTATGGTATTCGACTCGTTATGGAGCTCAGGACAAGCGCTATTTTGGGAACAACTTGTGGTACAAGCTGATTTCTCAAACTGCTGCTGCAATAAGAGCTTTTCAGGCAAATAAAATATTAGATTAAACGAGACAGGACCATGTGGCTCCTGTGTTTTATTCAATCATTTTAAAACTATTACGTTATTTGTTTTTAAAAAGCTATTAAGAAGCTGATAAGCATTCAAGAAGTACTTTTTACTGGACTTGTGTCAAACCATTATTACGATATATGAAATTTTGATTTTTAATCTGCTGGCTGACCCGTCCCAGGCTGGCTGGTAAAAGGCGTGATGCTCCAAAGCTGACATTTATAGAACTTTTACACTCCTCAGGCACTACCTCTGTGGCCTCACATTATATTCTTCACCTTTGCTGGCCTGATGCATCTGGCACAAGAAAAGCATTTTATATTCAGCTTTGCTAGGCATCGTTTAAAAACAAACTTCCATTTTATTTGGCAAAAGAAGCAAAACCTCTTCCTGCTCAGCATGGCGTTGCTTTTTCTTCTTTTAGGGCTTGCTTACTTCGTCAACGTTCAGAACAAGCTCGGGCAAAAGCTGACAGGGGCCTCCATCGGCATCGAGAGCTGTTTGGGACTTTCACTTCACGAAGAGGAGGAAAATGTTTATTTGTTCAAGAGGTTTACTTTATTACTATTTATTTACATGAGCTGTAACGCATTGACTTTTCCTCTGTTTCAGTTCATTCTTCAGTGTTTTACTGTATCAAGCATAGGGGAAATTACAGGTACTAACTTTTCAATATCGACCATTTTTCCTTTTTTTTATGAAGCAAGGCTGATAGCTTGTGGTTCAAAACCACAGTAATACATGTTGGAGACAAAAGGAACTTTTTTGCTGAACAACATTTTTCAGCTACTCATTTGGTTTTAGGAGACTGGCATTATTTTATTTGGTTTAAAAACTAGACCACAAGGGAAAAAATGGTTTAACTAAAATGTTGAGGAAGATATGACATTGCAAGGAACATGTATAGTTGTTTTCTTCCCTTACTACACTTTTAAGGCAGAGACTGCGTTTCATTTTACAAACTGGCTGTTACTTCACATTTAACAGTTTGAGCTTTCGCTGTTTCAGAAAAGACCTCAGTTAGTACTTTCATTTTTCGTGTTCTCGTGATTACTAAGGAATATAATCGACTTTGAGGTTTTGTTTGCATTCAGGCTGGATTAAATTAGGTCTAACTGGAGATCAGAATGATTTTTCACTACTGGCTGTCAACAGGCGCAGCTGATATTTGACGTGAAGGCTTCACCTTTCTTTCAAGGGATTGAACCACCAGCATTTGAAAAGAAAACTAGGTGCAAACCATAGGCTGCTGAGTTTTATTCCAGCCTCAAAAGGGTCTACTTTTTTTTTGGATTTTGTGGCAAAGATGGAGCTTCAAGAGAATGAGCCAAATTCATTATATTACAAAAACTTATAAATTTATAGTGGGAATTTTACTTCACTGAAGCCCAGTTTCAAGACTAATATGCTTGTGAGTCCGAGACTCAGAAATGTAAAGGCAATTATTTCAAGCTAACGATTAAATCTTCATCATTCATTTATTTGTTTAGCAAAAGCTGACATAAGAACTTTTCATTTTCGCTTTAACTGACGTTACTCAGCGTATTATTTTGCAGAAAGCTCAAGAGTAACAGGAGGAGGCTCTAGCCACCATTTCTGACTTTTATACAAATTTGAAAGAAGGCTCATGGGCTTTCCACATTTCCCTTATTTGAGCACTGAGTATCAGGCTCCCAGAGGCCCAGCTTTCTTTGGGCTCGAACGTTGCACTTCATTCTGTCATTGTTGGCTATTCTGTGATCACACTGGGAGCTTTCAATGAGACAACTGAATAACAGGCTTTTATCACTTTGCTTTGTTACTTTTATTAATAGCTCTTTTAAGAAGACACAGTGCATTACATTTAAAAAGCCATTCACGATGTATTTGAGCTCAGTTGTTCATTCAAACAGAGCTAATTTTACAGAGATTCAGTTCCCCATTCCTTCCTTTACAGATGACATTAACACAGGGCGTAACCCCATTTTATTTTCGACTTGCTATTTTTATAAAGAAATTGAAAAATGGGTAAGCTTTGGACGTTAAACCCGATTTTATTTCTTTACAGTTTTGAGGCGAAAATGAATAAACTAAAAGAATTTAAAATTCTTAATTCAATAACCCATAAACTGAGAGACCATAAAATACGATACTCAGCGGCAACGAAACCTGTAAGGAAGCTGAAGACTTGAAAGCATTAAAATTATTCAGGGTGTGAGGATTTTTTTAGTCACTATGGAGACTTGTCAGGGCCTTTTGTTTTTGAAACCAGATTTTTGATTCAGCTGGCGCGGAGTTCCGCCTCCAGAAACAGTATTTGGCTAACGCTTCGCATCGGGCACTACCTCACCACAAAAATATCGATTTATCTTTCGCCTGGCCCTTCCTAACCCGGCGGCGCATCAAGCGAAAGCGTGTTAGCGCGCCTTCCACAGCGGAACGCGGCACATCATCATTACATCAGCGACTCTAGTACAAATATTGGCAAGAAACTGCCACTTCTGGCGTTTATTTTACTTATCTGCACAAAGTTTACTTTCATATCTAAACGATTCAGGCTCATCTGGTGAGAGGCAGCACATTAGGAACACTCCGTCGGCAGCAGAAATATTTGGTTTTCCGTCGCAGAGAAGAGGAGGGAAAATGTTCATTTACCCTTCATGAAAGTTCCTTTTGCTATTTATTTATGGAGCACTTATGTGGCTGAAATATTTTATCTAATAGTTCGTTCCTTTAAATATTTTATACATTGCACACATGGGGAGAATGCAGACATACATTTTTAATATCGACATTTTCTACTTTTTTGAAATAAAGTTGATGAGATGCGATGTAAGTTCATTTACCATTGAAATATCTTTTTATTATTTACAGGTAAAGAGGAACTTTTTTTTTTTTTTGTTTCGTTTGTTTTTACAGAGAAATGCTTCGTTTAGTTAGAAGGTAGAAAAAAATTAGTTTGTATGTTTTTCAAAATATATAGAAAAAAAAAGGAAGTATTTTAACTGAATTAACAAGAAGAGAATTTGAAATTAAAAAATTTATCTTTTTTCAATTGTTGCCGTATATATATATAGCATTTCTTTTAAATATAATTTTTAACATTTAATTTCAAAAATATTTTTCCGGAGGTTATTAAACTTTATATTTTCACTGAATGAACCAAACAGCCAT
>BPLR01007625.1:0-136722 GCA_021605095.1 Caerostris extrusa
TATTAATACAAAAATATGTTTTGGTTATATAAAATTCAATGTTGAATTGAATAAAAATTTCATTCCTATTTGAATTAAAGTATATTTATATATTAAAAAAATTGCATTTTAATGTAGGAAACTAACTGGTTAAATATATATAAATTGGTAACATTTTCTTCTGGATTGTGTTTACTCTGGTATATTATCTTGGAAATGTTAAACTTCCACGTTAAATATTTCAATGCAAATAGTACTAGTTAATATTGGGCAGAAAATTTGAAACTAATATCGTTTTTAAAAAGAAATGCGAGATGTTTTAAAGAAAAATTTGGGTTTGATTAAATTTCTAATGAATTGATTAAAAATGTTATAATATAGTAAGAAAAACAATATATAAATTGATTTAAAAAGGGATTAAATCATAGAAGGATTTAACAAATCACATTAAAAAAGAAAAAATCCTTTGCTGAAATAATTATTTTTAAATTAAAAGAAAATTTGTAAAAAGAAAAATTCATATTGTAACACAATGTAGAAAAAATTTAAATTAAAAAATAAATAAATTCCTTGAAATAAATTGAAAAATTAGTAAAAAATAAATTATTTGACAAAATAAATTTTGTAAAATAAAAAAATCGGAAATAAAAAATTAAAAGAAAAATAGTTGTAAAAGAAAATAAATTTGTAAAAAGAAAAATTAATAAATGCTAAATAAATTGAATAACTATAATGAAATAATACTACATAAATAAATACTAATTAATAACTATAATAAAATAATACTCAATAAATAAATACTAATTAATATAATGAAATAATACTATTAAATAAATAAATACTAGTAAATTGTTTTATTTTCTTCTTCATTGGCGCTACAGAACCATGGTGGACCAAGGCCGTCTGTCTAAATTACTTTATCAAACATAAATTTTTTTAATAAAAAAAAATCTTAATTAAAAATATATAAAATGAAAAAGTTTATTTATAAAATAAAAGAAATTTTAGAAAAAGAAAATACATTTTATAAAAAAAAAATAGTAATAAAAAAAAAAAAGTTTCCTTATTAAATAAATTTTTATAAAATAATCCGATTAAAAAAATCAAAATAAAAAAGTTTCATATTCCTCTGATATTTGCCACTGGGAAAAAATTTTAGAGGGAAACCTATCAGGACAGTTCCACACATACTTCACTTAAGGCTGCCCAGCCTTTCCTGTGATGTCACTACTGTGACCACTTCCCTGTGGCGTCACGCTGTGTATGCTCATATCTTCTACTCCCATTCAAAGGGAATAGAGCCAATTGTCAAGAATAATAGCCGTCAGATTGCCTGCTGCAGGTTAAAAGTTACTAAAATTATATTTTATTTTGAAGTCATGGTTGGGTACTACATAATTCTTTTTTACAGCACATTTCAGACGGCTAATTTCATTTAGCATCTTTAGACTCATGAAAATATTTTTTAATCAATTTTTATTTGAGATAAATCTTCAAAAGGTACTACAAAACAGAATATATAAGATTTTCAAAATATATATATATACATATTTAAAATTTATATAATTGAATTAAAAAGTTATACAAAAATTTCTTAGTATGCTAGTTTGAGAGCATAATTAACTGATCAAGCCCACTGCCTAGTCGAAATGGCACTGGAAGCTTTATAGTTTTTTTCTGAATAAATAAATACAGACAGTACAGTTACAATATAGTATTATTAATTAATTAATTTTAATTATTTATTATTAATTATTAATTATTAGTATTAATTATTTTTTATTATTAATTATTTCTGCTCCCAAAAATTACATAAAAATATAAAAAATAAGCTATGTATACTTTATCTCGATCTATCAAGTTGCTCTTACAATAAAATGGAAGAAGCAGAATAAAATTTCTCATTTTTCAAATTAAGTAGAAGAGCACCGTGCTGCCATCTGTTGTTAAGTAAATTAAATACAGTAATACCCCCCTTCCTCTCCTCCCGAGTTTACAAGATAAAAATCAATATGTTAGTCGAATTCGCGTAAATAAGGGGTAAAACTTTTGCATATAAATTTAGTGTAATTGGAACCTAGAACCTACAAAAATCTTTAGTTTAGACAAAAAATTATTAATAAAAGTGAAGTTCTTCACACACTTAATCTTCTATAAATTTCAACTTCTAAAAATTTTCTACATCCAGAAACCTTACTAAAAGACATAATATGAGGATCTACTGCACTAAAAGCATAATAGGGTTTTTAAGTAATATTAGTCCCAGGGAACGAATGAGAATACGCCTGCATAGTAATCTAGTATAGAATGTTATCAATAGAAAAACAGTTGAAAGGATCATCTACTCCACTGACAGCAGCTTTGATTCTCTCTTTATATTGAATTCAAAGGCAACGAGATTCTTTGTCAAAACAACTTCAAGGTGCTTGCCTTAAATATGCTTGATCTTATGCTTAAACTTGTATTACCATTGGCAGTTTTTCTCAGTCCTTTTGTCTTCGCATAACTACAAAATGAAGAACATCCATTTTCACTGGCTCACAGAGTTGGACTGTCACAGAAAAGAAACTTTTTTTTTCTATAAACAAATATTTATAACACTTTTTTTTTTTCATTTCGTCTTCAGTGCCAAATCTCATTTCAGTTATAGCAATATTTATGTTTGAAACCTTCTCTTCAACTGTCTCTTCATTTCTCCAACTAATATAATCTGGAAAATCATTTTATGAGATAGTCATTTCTTATGTTTAGGACATCGAGCAAACTTGTGTTGTTTTTAATATGAAGTTTCTTTGATGCCTTTTCAAGCAAGATGCAAAAATTAAACTGTAATCATGATATTACTTATTAAGATATTAAATTCAATTGTTTTTTTGTTTTTTTTTTTTTATTTTATTTATTTAACGTAAAATTTTAATTTTGACTTAATGGCAACACATAACATCACTTGATTGATTGAAATTTTTAAATCAATTCTTCCGCTTCCGGTATTAAAAGTAAGATTTTCTCCTCAGATAAATTGATCTATTTATGACTGCTTACGTGTTTTGGTAATTTTAGAATATTCTATCTATTTATGTTTATTGCTACGATTTCACCGTATTTTAAAATTAGTTGAGTTGTAAATTATTTTTCCCAGTTTTATTTATGTTTGCCAATATTTAATTTTTTCAAGGAGAAATAAATATATTTTGTTTATATTATGCAAAAAAGATCTGTCATTTTCATAATCTTTCTAATAACTTTCATCGATCGTTGAAAAATTGCGTGAACTTTGTTTTTGTTTTAAAGTTAAATTTTATAGTCACCTAATTTTGTATCATTTGGTTTAATGTAATTATTTTTAATTAAGTAATTAAAGTTTATAAACTTCACTTTCAGTTTTTAGTAAATCAATTTTCTTTACAATTACAATTACATTGTAATTTTGTTTAAATAGTAGTTAAATATTAAAAAAAAAAAAAACTACATAAATTATTTCTTTCAAAGTAAAATATTATTTGTATAAGCATAATTAATTTGAAAGTAAATTATTAATTGTCTAAATATTTTTATTCTTCATTCTAGTAAATCAGACTGCTAGGCAATATTGTAAATTGCAGTATTGCTAGCAAAAATAGTCCTTTCATTTGATTTTTTTTTTATGTATATGTTTACAAATTTGAATAGAAATTATCTGTACTAATGAATATAAAATATATTTCAATAAATTATTAATAAAATAATTTTTATAAACATTTAATAAAAAATACACTCTCTGTGTTTATATATTATATACATTGTATATATATTTATATGTATATTTGTGTGTGTGTGTGTATAAATATATATATATATATTGCTTTTCTTCATTTCTTGAGCTATAATTAATAAATTGAGTTTTTTTAATTAAATGCTATTAACTTTGCATTTTCAGCAACCATTTGTTTTTTTTTTCTATAATTAATCACTGTTAACATTTCTCTTCAAGTATTTAATCTAAATTTTTTCATTTCTCATGCTTTAAGATCTACTAATCCAAAACTTTTGATGATTTGTTTTTGATAACCATTTGCTTTGATTGTAAGATGCTTAGTAATTTTTACAGCCTTTCTGACATTCTGCTCTTCTCTCTTCTTTTTATCTTAGCTGGATCCTGACTCAATAAAACCCTAATTTTAAGTGATAGGATATTTTGATGATATTAAGTGATGTAAAAAGATTTGTGACATTCATTTAATTGCTTGACCTTTCAATATACTTTGGAGCAACATCCAGGCTTGCTATCTGCATGTGTCAAACCTGGAGGCTTATATATATTACATAATCCATGATTTTTTAATGAATCTATGAACAACTTTTCATTCTTCTATACTAAAGAAAGATTTTAAACTGAGCTGGAAGCCACAAATTTAATTACTGCACATCTTTATCAAAAGTGAAATCTTATTATTGAAGTATATTCAAGGGATCAAACTGGTGAAAGACTGATGAATAAAAAAAAATCAGCATATTAAATGAATACTTTTAATTTCTCAAAGTAAAATTTTTGTATTATTGACAGATAGGTAAAAATATATTATGCATTATGTAAGATAACCCTCTTGGATGGTAATTAATTTCATGTTTTGGCATCAGCTATTTTATTATCTTTATAACATTCATTTATTATATTTATATTACATTAATCAGCCATACCTTTTGTTTTTTAATATTAATGTTTGTGTTTTAGGTAATGCATGAGATTTAGTATCTTTCAAAATTTACTGAAAATGGCTTTGAAACCAGAAGTTGTCTTTGTGTTGGGAGCTCCTGGTGCTGGAAAAGGAACTCAATGCAAAAAAATTGTTGATGTAATTTTTATTTATTTCAATTATTATTTTTTAATTCTCTTTAAAAGTAGTAGGAATATAACATTTTAACATTGCGACATTTTTGTTGTATAATAAAAAAATCTCCTTAATTTGAACTTTAAAAAAAAATAAATTAGTTTTCTTTTATTAAATTTTATGTGTTTGTAACTTATATATATTTTATTAAACAGAATTTTGGTTTTATCCATTTATCTGCTGGTGATCTGTTGCGAGCAGAAAGGAACACCCCAGGATCACAGTATGGAGAACTCATTGAGAATCACATACGTAATGGAACAATTGTGCCTGTTGAAATTACTTGTCGCCTTATTGAAGAAGTAAAAAATAATTTTATGTACTAATCTGTCAATTTTGCAGAGAAATAATATATATATATTACGTTTCTTTGTATAATATGTTCAGTTTTTGTAAACATATTTTTTGTTTATCAAATAATCATATTAAAAAATAAATATTTAATAAATAAAAATTAAAGTGAATTATTCAAGAATTTTATAGTAATAGAATTTTAAATAATGTATCTTTTATTAAATCATCATTAGTTGTGATATTCATGCTTCTTCTTTCTTTATTTATTTTTATGATAAAAGTTTTTCATTTTCAGGCTATGAAAGCTGCATCAAGTAATAAGTTTTTGATTGATGGTTTTCCACGCAATAAGGACAATTTAGACGGTTGGAATAATGAAATGGGAGAAAAAGCAGATGTCAAGTTTATTTTGTTCATTGATTGTTCTGTAGAAGTAAGTTAGTTTAAATTCTTAAATAAGACCTATTTCAGACCTTAACTTTAATAGTGTAAAATTTTAAACCAAAAACTCCAAACTAGTGTTTTAAATTAATTGCATATTCTGTTATTTAGGACATGCTTAAATAGTCTTTCTTTCCTGTAACATACCAAATTTCTCTTATACCCTTAAGCATATATGTTTAGTAGTCATTTTCACAAATTGTTTGATATTCTTTTTTTTTTAATTTTTTATCAGTCATTTAATAAACTGTTTTTATATTGATGTTTACTTAAATGGCTTTTTTAAAACATCTACTTCTGAATTATTTTTTAAATAAGAAAATTTAATATTCTTATTTAATTAGAATTAAATAAGAAATTTTCTTTAATCCATTAAGAAATTTATTTAAAAAAATATTGATTTTATATACTAAAATAATTCACTTTAAATATTACACTCATTTTAATTTTACATCAAAGCCCTGTATTTAATTTTTACTATAGTTTTAGTTTAATCTCTAATGCTTTTGTTTATTTCTCATTTTAAAAATAGGCTTGTGTCGAAAGGTGTTTGAAAAGAGGTGCTGAAGGCAGTGGTCGCTCTGATGACAACATCAAAAGCTTGAAGAAAAGGTAATCTTATTTATGTCTCTGTTAATGTTATTTTTATTATCAATACTACAGTATATTGCACACAGCAGAAGACAAATTCAAACAAATAATTTAACTAAAGTGGGATACTATAAACAAGTGGATACAAAACTGCTAGCTTTGATTTTAAATTTTTAAGTCTTCTCAGCATAAATAAGTGCTACACTATTTTAAAATAAGAAATATAACTTATATATTAAAGAAAATCTTTGTTTTTTCTCTCACCATAATTCTCTTTCAGTTAAGGCACCAATTATTTTATAGTTATGCTGTTCCAATTTAATCATCATAATTTTAGTGATTGGTTAACATCTCTTAACTATCTTGTCTTTTTGTGCTAGCAAACTTTATTAAAAAAAAAAAAAAAAAAGTACACAAGACATTTTAAGGGATAGTATAATGAGAGAGACTATTGTTTTTGCAATTTGAATTTTATAATATAAATTACAAAATTTTTTAGTCGTTGTCTTTTTACAGATTTTTTACATTTAATCGGATCCATTCTTAGTTAAAAAAATAATTAAGCTTCCCTTAATTTTATAAGAAAAATTTAATGCAATGTAAATAAATTAACTTATTGATATACAGCCATGTATTTATATTTCTTAGCTTGAAAGATATTTTGATTTTATTGATTAATATGATGCATGAAATATTTTTCGAACATCAATTAAATTTGTTAATCAGATTTGCTAAGGTTTGTTCTTTTATTAATAAAATAAATTTTAATTTATTGTGTATAACCCAAGCATACATCAGTTTTAAATATTCACAGCATTATTATAATCACAAACATTATTATGTAGCTGCAGTTTTTGATTAACTAAGCTCTCATCTACAATATTCAATCAATAATTTAATTTAGTCTTTGTTGAATATTGTTATCCTGTGAACAGCCCACTGATAAGTGATAGGAGGACAGTGTTTTCTGGAAGGATTTTAGTCATAACTGCTCCACATTTGCAGGCAGAACGATTATTGATGCGAGACGCTTTTACATGTATTGTCATAATCGTCATTGGGTTTTCTTGTTTCTGAAATTGGTTATTACAATAATGCCACTAGTGGTTTTGACCTTCCAGCACGCTAGCTGCAACATTGTCACTGGGCTACGGGTTGGGCTTTTAGTTTAATCAATCTGAACAACTGTATTTTCTTGTATGTTTATATTGATGCTGCAGATCTTTTACCTGGACAACATTAAGTTTGAAATTAAAATAATCTACTCGGTTTTAATTTTTCCTTCTTTTTCTCTTTTTTAAAAACCTTAATTTGAAAAATAAAATTTATTAAATATTAGTGTAAATTATCATTGTTACATTTGCATGTTGAAATGAAAGCTGTGGTAAAGATTAGAGAAATACTTTTCATTAAGTGTTGTATTTGAAAGCATGTATTATTAAAAAAAAAAGTATTTGAAAGTACTTTTATTATTTTATTTTGCTGTAATACACAGCTAATAATATTGATGCATTATATTCTTACAGATTTCGAACATTTCATGAAGATACATTGCCAATTGTAAAGCTATATAGTGAAAAAGGCATGGTTTTAAAAGTTGATGGAGCTGAAGATCCAGAAACAGTAAGAATATTTTTCAATTTCTTCATGAATTATTTTATTTTAACTTTTATTTATATATGTAATATTATTATATTTTTTTATTATATTTACAGTCATAGCTTTGATTGCTCTAATCATCAGATGAATGTAAAAAGTATTCTGCACATTAACACTTTTACACATTTTTGAATTTTCAATATAGGGCTTAAAATTGCTGAATAACATAACTATTCTAGTCATTCATGTTATTGTGTTTCAATTAATATTTTTAAATAGCCGATAAAAAATATTCATTAGTTCAAAAACAAATAATCATTGATTAAATTTTATGTTGAAAATTCAAATTATTTATCTTTTTGTGTATTTTGCAATATTGTTTTAAGCTTGTGCTTTTTATGATTATTCTTTCTCCTGATCTCTGATAATAGAGAGTTTTTGCATACGGCACTTAAAAAAACGGAATTTTTTTCTCCCTAGTGCGCATGCTCATAGGAAACATTGCAAATACGCGTGCGCAATTTCCTATGAGCATGCGTGAGAGAGAGAAACTCTATTTTTAAAGTACAATATGCAAAAACTCTCTATTAATTATTCCATATTATTATAGAATTGCATATATTTCAATTTTCTCTCAAATTGTAGTAACTAGCGAAAATGAAAATTTTTAAGCAGTGTAAACCAAATATTAGGAATCATCTATATATTGAAAATAAATATAATAAATTCCAATTCTATGAGAAAAGTAGTAATTAGTATTAGATTTTGTTTTTTACAAGGTGGCCATCCTCCCTAGAAACTGGGAAAAGTCATAGAATTTTCAATAATAATAATAATAATAAATAAATAAACCTTGTTTTTTTTTTTTTTTTTTTTTGAAAGATTGAATTTTCAAAATGAGAAATTCCAGATCCAAATGAAAAGTGAGGATTGTTTGTATTTCTCTCTATAAAAATCGCAGAAGACTTCACACAGTTCTCAACATTCTTCATTAACTAAATTTTTGATGTCTTACTTCCTGAATTACAATGCAGTACCTTGACTGAGTCATAATTTACCATATTCAAATGACCATAACATATTAGAAACACCATTGTATTGCTTTCATCACTGAATATAACTTCCTGTCTTGATATGTTTATGACATCCTCTATCTAGAAAGATTCACTTCTTCAGCCTTCCCCTAGATCGTTTTCCTAGTTTAATCTTGCACTTTGAAACCTTGCAGTGTTTCTCGTTTTTAATTTTATTGGTCATCATTTTTGTTAAATGCTACTGTTTTTCATTTTAAATATCTACTTTTCATTTGTGTTAATTTTTATTCATTATTTTTTGTTTAAATAACTTCATTTTTATTATTTCAAAATATTGCCCTACAACGTAAAAATTTCAACTTTGCAGTCAAACACCAGTTAAAAAGTAAAAGAATATAAATCTGTTGAAGTAAATTTATTTTGCAAGGAATGTGCGAATCTATTTTAAAAACATTAAAAACGCTCTCTGTTAAATTTCCCTTTAACTGAAGGGATATTGTGCCTGGACGCAATAATTGCATGTAACATCTAAGTAGCTCTCGAATGATTATCCCTGTGTATGCAAATTTTAATTTTAAACAATTGGAAATCTGGCATTAAAAGGGATAGGATATATGAAAATTATAGAGATGTTTGAGATGCCTTTTAGTGCAAGCCATGGCACTTCTTCAGTATGCTTGCATATAAATGAAGTGAAAGCAGATTATGATGACTGGTGACCGGTCAAAACTTATTTGTAACTTGGATGTACCGATTTGCAGCAATTTATTTAACTGATTTTAACACTTTCTCATGGAAATGCTTTTGTTGAAAGGGGTTTGTTTGTCTATAAATTCTGAAAGCATGGTGGTGAATATGAAACTCTAGAACACAAAATAGATCTAAACTGGACAAATATGAAGCTCTAGAACAAGAAAAGTTTAATTCGAAATGAAAAAAGAGCGGAGCAACTAAAGGAATTACAGAGCAAAAATAAAAACTGCTTCATAATATTCAGCAAGGAACAGCTTTAGATGAGAAAAAAGATTAATGCATTAAATATGGTTATATTCTTACGTATAAATGTTTTGACATAAGAATTTCAGGAACCTTTTTAAAAAAATTTTATATACCAGGCCTTATTCTGGTAGTATTAAATATATATTTTATTAAATCGTTTTTTAACTTTATAGAGTCTTGTTCTACCCAAACATATATTGTGTCATGGTCCTTGGATCCAATATTGAAAACATTAGTTAGAGTAATATCAAATTAAAAACAGATTAAAATTGAAATGTTAGAATTTTATTTAAACACTTTATAGATAGTATTTGGATTACTAGAGATTATGAATGATGGTACGGTATGCTTAATTTATTTTTAAATGGTGAGGTTGTTGGTAGTTTTCGGTGTTAAAAATACTTAAAATATTCTAAAACTATAAATTAGATAAAATTTTAGTTAAATAATAGGCATTCTTCAGATACTAGAACTAGAAGTTGTTATCTAGGATTTATAAGTCCATCCTCAAAATTTTGTTGTTTCATTTATTTAATGTGATTACAATTATTTACATGATACTTTATTGGATGCATATTATTAAAATTAATTTTGAAGAATTTCGTTATTTGGTATATCTTCGTAATTTAGGTCTAGCATTAAAATATTTTTTATGAAATAAAGTTATCATAAGTTGAGAAATATTTATACATTTTTTTTTGCAATAATTTAAATTGTTACTTTTCTTTAAACTAACTTGATCAGTACAGGATGGAATAATTAAAACACATCACTGTAAAGGATATTGTTTAACGAGTTTCAAGAAACTGATGAGCTTTACTCTAAAAGCTATAATTATTTTTTAACTTCTTGGTGCAAATGAAAATGGAAAATTAGATAAAGGGTTATGCTCAATATGAAATAACTAATAACAATGTCCACGAAATTGAAGAATAATACTGAAAAATACAAGAACTTAGTGAAATTTATGAGGCAGAATGCATACTTGAAACCATCATTAGTTTCAGGCTAAGGCTATAGAAACAGTGTTTAAAATACTTATTTGCAAGAATCTAGAACAATTAGCATAATGATGCTGCAGAAATGGAGAGATTTTTCTGAAGAAACAGCACTTGGCAAGGTAAAACATTTCTCTAAAACCTAAAGAACTAAAAAAAAATGTAGGTCTGTTTTTATTTTATTTCAGACAATTCTGTTACTATGATTTTATTTCTTCAATTGATTTGTTAAAAACATAACTATTTTGTTCATTATTTTAAAGTTTTACATTCCACAATTTCGATTATACGACATTCTTTTGATCCGTAATTGTTGTCCTTTAGTTTGTAATTTGAAAATGTTTGCTACCTTTTACAAGGTTCTAAACATAAATGCTATTAATCACTGATGTAGTATAATTTTCATATTTGTAGGGTTTTTAAAATAGCTTATATGGTGTCCCTGTTTTATGCAATTGACCTAGAATTTTTTTTTTAATTTCACGTGGCAAAAGTCAGGGAATTTTACTTTGACTGGAGAGTGGCCACATTTTAATTTCAAAACTAATGAAATATATTTTCAATGCTACAGTATTAAGAATACAGACATTGGTCTTATGTGTGTGTGTGTGTATATATAAATATAAATTTATAAACAACAATTAACTGACTGTTCAAAATTTGATTAAAAAAATAAAAAAAAGGACTAATTAATAAGGAATTATTTGCAGTTAATTTGACCAATGTTGTCATTAATAATATTCGATAATTTATTTTAAATAAAGTTGCATATTGAAAATGTCATTTGTATACAAAACTTCAACAATTTTTGTTAAAACTAAAAAATTACTTACATACTCATAATAAGCAAAATATTATCATTATTACTATAACTGCTCAAAGTAGGTTTCTACATGTTCAAAATTCACTTGTAGAAAAATAATTTTAAAAGTAATAAATTTATATTTTTTCTTATACTTTTGATGGAAAGAAGTTACTATTTATAGTAAAACTTATGACATTTAGAGAAAAGATATATAATTTTAAAGAAATTAAATGTTATAAATTGCTTCTAGCTGCTGCAATTAATTTTTTCACATGCAATCATAGTAAATAAGTAATAAATTTATATTTTTTCTTATACTTTTGATGGAAAGTTACTATTTATAGTAAAACTTATGACATTTTAGAGAAAGATATATAATTTTAAGTAAAGAAAATTAAATGTTATAAATTGCTTCTAGCTGCTGCAATTAATTTTTTCACATGCAATCATAGTAAATAAGTACTAAAAATATCAAATGCATAGTGTAACATCAAGTCGTCGTATACATAACGAGAAATCGTTATACAGTTTAATTTTTCCTATCGTATTCTAACTTTCTCTGTATTTCGTAAGTTTTCAATTAAAAATTTTAAATGTTGATTGCTTGAAATATTTTTAATATTTAATTCTATTATTATATCCATCATTATGTTTTAAAACAAAGAAAAAAATATATTATAGCCCACTTTTTTTCCTAAAAATCGTGATGCAATTTCCAAATGATTTAATATATATGATAACTGTTGAATTTTTTGTTAATGCACTCATTATTTTTCAGGTTTTTGGTCAGATTCAGGAGTTATTCCAAAAACATTCATAGTCTTTCTCTCCCTGAATGAATGAAGCTTTTGATTATAACTATTATGATTAACATTATCAGTTTTATTTTTGCTTCCTATTCACTTGTTATTGACAGTTATGCTAAATATAATTAGAATAGCATACTATTTTAGATCTGTCTGTTTTTCTAATACTATTTTAGATCTGTTAGGTCTTTAATTATTGAATAATTTGTAATCATTAGAATTTGTTTTAAATGCCATTTATATAATTTTTAGATGAATCAGGCAGCCTGTATTGTTATTGTATTCATTAAAATAACTTTTCCACTTATTACATGTGTACTGTTGATAATTTAAAAAATTCCAATCAATTTATCTGATCAAATGTTGTTTGTCTAAATCTTTATACATTGCATAAATTTTCATTGAATTCATTTTCCTTATGTAGAAGACTTTCATCTGTCAAAACCATCCATTGACTAATCTTTTTAAGTACTCTTTCTGAATTGTACAGAAGTGTAGTTGTTAAATATATATTCCTTTTGTTTACTTTACTTTTGTTTCTTTCTCTCTGTCATAAATACTTAGTTTTTAAATGTATGTGTCTTGGAAATATAGGAAATCTTTTTTCTTTTGATTTGCATATATCATTTTATTTTAAATTTGATTGAATATGGTAATTTTATAAATCAAATGTATAAAAGATATTTAATTTGCTTAAAATGATCATTACAAATGAAATAAAATTTATTTATTATACAGAAATCATTTAAGTGCAAGAATATTTAGTGCTTTATTTTTTATTCCTAATAATCAAAATATTGTGTAAAAATAGAACAAATAAATACCGTATATTAACCAGTGTTTCTGTTTTACTTATTCTGTAAATGTACTGCAATTATAAAGCTCCTATTTTTTTATAACAAAATTCAGAAACATCTTCACAATTTTAAACTAATCTGTATTCAACCTTATCCATTACAGAATCATTGTTTGCTAATTTGAATTTTTTTTTTTTTTTTCAAATAAAAATAATTTATTTGCATTGTTTATCATTCCACACAGTCCATTCAATTTAACAGCAGTAATGGACAATTGTTACTTGTTAAGCATGCTCATTGGATATACTCAGCAGAAAGCTGCTTTGAAAAGTATATTAAATGTGAAATTCGTTTAAACTAGTTTTTTAATATCGTGTAATCTAAAATTTTGAATTATTGAAGTCCTTTCTAAATGACATTTCCTCCCTTACGATACTTTTTTTTTTTAATTCGGTCCAAAACTGGTCGCTTGCCAATTTTCCAGATGATCGGACTAAACATTCTTAAGTAGAATGTCCATGCATAATTACATATTTTGATGATGGAGCAGATTAAGTGTTATATAGTATATCTATCCATAAGATTTAAACTGCCTTTGTGGAACAAGCCTTCTAACCAGTTATATTTGTTAATATTACAATTGATTCTGTTATATTATCAATAAAAATGTTATTTTCATTCATGAGTTCTTATAGATTTTGGCAGGGATGGGGATTATTATGAAATGGAATTTTTGTTTAACATAACATGAATATTCAAATAAAGGACAGGAGTTCGGGAATATATCATTAAAATATTTTGTGATTTATAGTAAATTATCAGAATTACTTCAGATAGCAATGCAATATACTGATGTAGATTTAATCATTTTTCTTAGTAGTATAATGTTCAATATAAGTGAAAAAACTTTTTTTTTACCATATTATGCGTTAACTTGATTGACAATTATGAATGCTTATATTTAATTGTTTGTAAACTAAATGTTTAAATGAGGAGAATAAATATCCAAGTAAAAGATTTTGTACAGCAAGTCAAACACAACAAGATGAAAGCTGCTGACAAAAACAAGAGGATTTAAATGAGTCAAAAATCATCGCCAATTTCTCTATATATACTTTATTTTTTTGTTACCGTATATTCAAGATTCACTGGCAAATATAAAATGCTATAAACTATATGATAACTACACTATGCTATACATAAACATAATACAAAACCTTTTAATAGCATTTACTCAATAATGGAAAATCATCACTATAAAGAAGACAAGACAACTATCCCAATGAAAATTTTTAAAAAAATTCATGACAACCAAAAAAAGTGCTGTTTTAAGGATATAGACATTCCATAATTTGATTCCTTTACAAAATTTGCATATTGCACACACTTTTCATTGTTTCCAATACCAAAAAAATTAATATGTATTTGCATAACTTAAATTAAATGTAATTTATGCTCCTTAAATCAATTAACATACAGTACTTTACTTGTTTTATGCAAAAGAAAATTTTAACTAGGAATATTTCAGAAAAGAGGCAGGGATGGGAGAGAGAATTCATGAATTACAACATAATTAAATAATGCACAATTACAAACATTTTAAGAGTACATTTACTTAAATATTTGTAAATTTTAAAGTAACAAGAAAAAAAAGGTCTCTATTTTAAACATAAAACAAGAAAATAATTGTATTTTTTTTCTACATATTACTTAAGTTAGAAAATGGTTGTTAACTTAAAAAGAATTCAAATATCTATTAATGTGCTATTGAGGAGATTCGGCAATACATGCACTCATAAAATTTAATGGGAAAAAGAATCATTTTTCTTTTCTGTGATTTTAAATTCATTGTATGCCTTTTATAAGATGCTTTACCCACAGCTTGAGAAGGTGAAATGCAACTATTATCATTCAATTTTTGTTGCAAAATATGAATTGGTTCAATATTTATATATAGAGTTTTACTTTTTTTTATTTACACACTTCTCTTTATTTTATAGCATTAATTTTATGTAACATCAAGAGCATCTTCATCATCATCTTCCTCATCGTCGTCATCATCGTTGTTGGTGGTGAATGTATTATTGAAGGAGGATTCAACATTTTTTTCTTGATATCTGAAACAAAATAAATGAATTTAGAGAAATGAGCTCACTTTAATTGAAAATAAATTTTGCATAAATAATTCTAAATAAAGCATATTCACTCATTCTCAATATGATAAAGAGTATTATTTATATTTAATGCATTTTTTAATATTTCATCTTAAGATGTGATCATGGTTTTTATCTGATATAAAGCTATTTCGGCGATTTTATTATTGTGTAATATTTATGGTACTTTTAGAGCTTCTTTTACAATATTCAGAATCACATAATCCTTAATTATCTATACTACATTCACTCTGTTCCTTTTAGATTTTCATTTAACATCTTCATCACATACATATTAAAAACATTAAGCATATTTGTCAATGATAAAAAATATGAAATTAGATCCGGGTCCATACAGGATTTATAAATTAAGAAGTCTTTTCACTTTTTAAAGAACTTCTATGGAAAAATTCTTATTTAGCATTAATTAAAATTAGCCAGAAAAAAAAGCATTACTCGATGACATATTCAAGAATTAATTTTTAAATTCTTAAATATAGTATTATATGCATGAATTTACAGTAAATAAATTAAATTGCTTATTTTCTAACATACATAAAGGCTTCCACAATGCTGAAAATTTTTTTAATTCATTATTTTTACTATAAAAATACAATAGTCAATCTTGATCATGTTTTTAATTAAAAAGAACAGATAAATTAACATGTTACTTATAATAATTCATATGAAACCAATTTGAATTACTACCTAAAATAATTATTATATTCATCCATATTTATAGTTCTTTACAATTAGCATTTTAAAATAGCATCAATTTTTTTTTTTTTTTTTGTCTTTCACATATTCTAAATACAAAGAGTGAAAAATACTGTTATATGTATCTAAAAAAAATTAAAAGCATACAATATTCTTGATATACATATATTTTAAAGGAAATATGGAGTAATTTTCTTATGAAAATTTACATTTACCATGGCAAAATTGAAAATTCTCTATAACAGAAATTGTTATTCAGCCTGGTGATTAGTATTACTGAAGCTAATAAGTTAATGACAATAAAAGAGTTAATTGATAAAGATTTGATTAATATAAAAAGAAAGAAAATTCTATATAAAAAGAAAGTATTTGAAAAACTTATTCAATTTCTCCTTATTATTACCATTTAATTATTCAAAATCATGGAACAAAAATTTGACTGCCTTTTCCTTAGTTTAAAAAGCAAGTTCATGATTTAATCGTTATAGTAAAATATATAAAAATTTCATTTAATTTTGTTCTTCTTTCTCACTAGCATTTCAAAGTTACAACATTAATCCTTAAATTGCATGTAACCATTTTAAAATTAAATTTCATAACTGTGCTAAGCATGCAGCATTTTTAAAGATTTTTAAAATTTCTTTACAGATTTTAAAAATTTCATTGAACAATAAAATAGAAATCAAATAGACCAAGAATTAAAAACAAGTCTTCAATGTATAGTGAAGATATCAGAACTGAATACAGCAAATCAGACTGCATAAATAATAATACACATCACCAACTTAAAAACAATTTTAAATAAACAATTAAATTTTAAAATAATTTCAATGCATAAATAAAAAAAAAATTATTTTACTTGACACAATTATTGATGGTTATATCAGCTAATTGGTGTATTCTACTATAGCTAGGGTTCTGCAAGAGATTCTGGAGTAATTCCATGCCACCTTCATCTTTCAGAAGAGTGCAGTATTTCTCTGGGTATACTGTTGTAAGATTAGCCAAGGCCCACACTGCCCAATGTTGAGCCTCTGGAGTATGGCTAACAGTAAGTAACCTTAAGATAGGTTTGAAGGACCTGAAAGATACAATAATAAGACAAGAACAGTCCATTTACATTACATTTTATATTAATTTCCAATCAAATAGAAGAAAAAAAAAAGAATCAATTACAATCCCATCGATCATGTGGAAAATTGGCAAGTGGCCAAGTCAGGCGGGATAAAAAAGAGTAGAGTTTCATGGGGAGGAAATGTCATTTAAGGGGAATTTTAATTTAATAAAAATAGAATATTAGTTTTTAATTACAAAATATTCACAGAAATACTAAAGAAAAAAAAATCCACACTAACTATTAGCATTTTTTATTCAAAGTAGCTTTGTGCTAAATATATCTGATTAGCACCCCAAACAAAGTAATCGATTCATTTGTTTCAGTCATTAAACAGGATATTTACCATCCCACATGATCCTTGGCTAGACTATAAAAAACAGATGGCAGGAAAGATAAATTTTAACATTCTATTTCCAAGAATCAAATTTCTATCCTAACAGAAAGGATTATAATTTCAAATATAGTGATTATTTTTTAGAAATACATACATGTTTAAATTTTATTATGTATGAAATCCACAATATTGTGTACAATCCAATGTTACTAATGCATAAATCATAAAATATGTTAAAATCATTTGTTGTATTAGCAATTCAAACATAGAAATCTACCAAGATTATCTCCGAGCTATTCAGAAATCTTAACTTTTAAATTTAGAATTACTTATCAGCAATGTTATCAAATTTTTTTCATTAGGCGAAATTTTTGGCATTTAACCTTTATTCAATTATGGATCATAGAATACAAAAAAAAAATTTTTTTTTTTTTCATCTTATCTTATGTTTTTTCATGATATGTGTACCTGATATGAGAAAAATAGATTTAGAAATTCAAAGAAAATGTGATTCATGTAATGTACTGTAAAAGAGATTATTTCACTCTATTGTATAATGTTTCTATTACAATGCTATTTTATTCTATTTTTTTTATGAATAGCATTTACTATTACTGAGAAAATAATCAAGTATATTCCTGAATAAGAATCTTTTACCATTATAAAAAAAAAAAAAAAAAAAAAAATTCATTCAAGAGTAGGCAAAGATTTATAACCAACAATTTTAAGAAAACACATATTTTAGTTATAGAAATAACACTTTTGGATTATGTTCAAAAACTGCACCTTCTATATCTTACAAATGAGATCAAAAGAAATACACATGTGATGATTGAGAAGTTCTATTTCAACTGCATTTAAAAATGCATTAAGTAGAAAATGCATTTAAGCATTCATTTCCCTTCATTTTTTTTAGAATTTGAAAAAATGAAGGGAAACGCACACAGCACATTGTGAAAGTATATACTATAATTCAAAGCGATAATATAAATAATGGAAATTATCTATATTCATTTCTCTGCATTTTTTAATTGAAATTAACATGTCTATAAAACCTGTTCATTATTTGGATTAGCATACATCCCTTAAAAACCTCTTATTTACAGACAATTTTCACTACTGAGCATTACTTTGATGTGCCCACTGCAATTTTTATAAGAGAAATGTCTACTTGGGCATTTATATCGAATCCCGATTTGGGTATTCAGCATATTTCGGATATTTGTATGCTTTGTAATATTATTTGCAGGGAATGAATACAAATACTAATATATGTACATAAATACAGGCATGCATGTATACATATACATGTATCAATTTTTATTTTGGGTATTTTAAATAATATATTTATATTATTTTTTTAACTACACAATTACCCTTTGATATTTGATAAAAACTGTTAACAAGATTTAACTTATGAATTTGAAATAAAAAATATTGTTGGCTTTAAATTTAAAGAAATGAATTTATTCTTAGCGAAACATAAGCTGTAATTATGTTTCTAGTTTCAATAAACTACTCGCATCTGAATTACATATTAAAAAAAGAAATGCATACACAGTGAACTTAATAATAATTATGTATATTGTCAAAATGCACATTAATTGAATTAAGTAATAATAGTTAAGCAAAAATTATATACAGAATTCATAACTCTTACCTTAAAACATCCACAATTCCTCACCACCAAACCACAGTTAATATTTACCATGAGTTACAATTTATACAAGTTTTGTAAAAAATAATAATAATAATAATAATAAACAAAGATTTTTTTCTGTATAGAATTTTCTTATTCTTAAAAAAAAAAAATATTTTGAATTTTATTTTATTTTTGTTAAAGTCCTAATAGTTTCATACAATTTGGATTTCTCCATTTACAAAATTGTAAAAAACTCTAAAACAAAAAATGTAACAAGATTAACTACAGGAAAATTTTTACCTGTAGTTAATATTACGCTTGGTATCCAAGCTCCACTTTTCTATTGCTTCAACCATCTGCTGAAGGACTTCACTTCTTTTGACAGCTTTTATATTATGTATTATCCAGGGCTCTGGTCCATCAGATGCAATATGAGACAAAATTCCTGCAGCATTATACCCAACTTCAATACCATCGCTCTTGCTATTTAACAGCTGACTGCAAAAGTAAAGGTATTTTTTAATGTAACAAAATAATAGAATGAAAGAGGTTTAACTTATAAATCTGAAATACAAATATTTTTGTTTTAAATTTTGGTGTGAAGAAATGTGTTTATTCTTAGCTATCATTAATAACATTTATAATATTTAGTGGTATAAATATTTCATAATTTGAGAATTAAAAATACAGTTGCATTTAAAAAAATAAATTTTGATTGGCATAATTTTTTTTTTTATTAAATAACGCTATTTCTGTAAGATATAAATGTAAAATATGACACAAACATAATAAAATCGAAAATTATTTTAAATAATACTTATCATTCATAGAAAGATAAAATATAAAATGCAAATAAAAAATTCTACAATTTTTTAATATAAAAAATATACATGTAAGTAAAAGCAAATGAAAGATTGTTTATCTGCTTACCTGAAAACTAGCAAATAATCATCCTTCATTAAATGGCCTCTCAGCTCTTCCACCTCAGCTACATTACCCTATAAAAATTATAATAATTTATTAAATGTATTTCACAAATACATTTTTCAGTAATACTTATATTAAAATAATAAAGGATAAAAAATAAATGTCACCTTTTGGGTGAAAGAGTAAAATTTACAGTGATGAAATTTCTGATTAATAAAAGCATTTATTAGTATGAAAGATTTTTAAAATGTACATGGGTTAAAATGTTTTTAAAAACGTGATTTCATTTGTTACATTCAACTATTATTAGTACTATTAAATTTATTCAAATGAAACATTAAAAAAAAAAATAGATGATTATAAAATCTACAATATAATGTTCATAATGAGCATATTAATTATTACATAATATAATTTTCCATAAACAAACTTACTAGAAGACCCATCATGTTTCTGAGAAGTTCAGGCTTTTGAGGGAATGCCTATACATTAAAAAAACATTTAATATAATTAATTAATATATTTAAATGAAAAAATTAAGCATTTTTTAATGCAATAAAATTTTTACCTCCAAACAGCCCAGAAATAAATCCATTCCTTTTCCATCAAGAAATCTTGCACAATTTATAGGAGTTTCATCTAAATTGAATAAATTTTATTGTAATATTACTTAAAATAATAGAAATACCCAGTGTTTTACTTAACTAATTAAAAAAATTTTAATTTCTAAATTTTCCTGCAAGAATAAATTAAAATTACTTTTTATTTCCTTGAAACAATTAATAAAATGTATATGCATTTGGCAGAAATAATAATACCAAAACCTTACCATACATATATGTACAAAATCCATAATAATAGAAAAGCACAATTTAAGAACCCAGTTATAAAACAACGGTTCCAATCAAAAGCATATGTATGTTTTGAATGAATAAATGAATGTTTTGAATAAATAAATGAATGTTTTAAATAAATACATGAATGTATTTATATATGTACTGATTGATAAAACTATTAACTTATTAAAACTATATTCTTAATCTCTTGGATGCACTTGATTTTTTCATCCCTATTTCATAAATTTTTAATTTTTTCTATCTCTGCTTTAGTAGAGTTTGTTTTCATATCTTACATATTATATTTTTATATAATATAACACATGTGCATGTATTTGAATGTTAAAAATTATTTTAATTAATTTATAATATTTACCAAACAGTTCATATATTATTAAATATAATATGTTACTTCATAAAAAAATTATTTTATCATTTAATTGTTTCATACAATTGAATAAAATTATTAATATTTTAATAATTTCATGATTTTCTTATTAATACAGATTTGATTATTTAATTCACTACAAAAGAATAAATTTTCATAACATGAATATTTGTAAAATATTTTGGTAAAATTTAAATATTTAAAAAAAAAAAAAAATCACAGAAAACATTCTGTTTCTAATTCAACTATAATTGTACTATGATTATAAAAAAAAAAAACATGAAAATTACCAGATTTTAATCTTAAAATTTAAAAATATACAATAAAATATTAAATTAGCTAGATTATTTTTTTGTAAAATTAAATCAAAATTATTTTCGTTTAAAATTTGCTGTATATTTCATTACATTTTTCTGAACAGCACAAAATTCATGAAATATAAAATTAAACTCATTAACTTTCAAAAGAGATATCACTTACCAGTCACATTCCACATTGTACTCCAAGCAGTTTCCATGACTTCATCACATAAACATCGCTGTAAACGCTTTTCAATTACTTGTAACATAATCTAATAAGTAGAAGTTATTAATTAAAAAATAATAATAATAAAAATGCATCTTAGAAATATTTCATACATTAAAAAACATTTAAATAAATTAAAAAAAAATAATTTTTTTCATCTTCAATAGTTAAAACTATATACAATTTTATAAAGATATTCAATAAATGTTTAGGTTATTTCAGGTATTACCATTCAAAAGAAAAATGCTTATTATTAACTTTCATATATCAGCTTCATAAAAACAAAGATTTTTGTTTAAAAATAAAAGTATTTGGTGCTTACTTACTACTTACAAAGCTACTTACATGAATTGCTCCACGATCACCAACAAGTTTTTTTTCTATTCCATCAACTTGACAAGCTAAACTGTTTAATAAATAAACCCCAATACGTTGCACAAATTCATCTTGATCGTCTTGAGCCACAATAAGGAGAAGTAAAACTGCCAAACGTTCATAGTCGAAAAACTATTTAAAAAATTTTAAATACTTTTCAATTAAAAAAAATAAATTCATGTTGATAAATATTTGAAAGTAATAAGTAAACAAGTGCAAAAATTAATTTTGCAGCTATATTAAATTCCATAAATAAAATTTTATCATAGAAATAAATACCGCTTTTAACTAAGAAAAAAATGAAACAATAAATGAAATGTTGGCAATTTGACTATGTTAACTAATAACATGAAAATATCTTAAAAAAACTAAATTACTAATTAATTTTTTTAAAACATTTTTTTAAATAAACATTCTTTGTTAATATAAATAAAATGCAAGAAAATATCTTAAAAAAACTAAATTCTGATTCTGAAAAGCATCATGCATCATGTATCTTCTTAATTTTTTAAAAATTTTAAAATTCTGAAAAGCGCATCATGTATTCTTAATAAATTTTAAAAAATCTTAAGTGATAGTGTAATTACTAATAATGCTTAAAATATTTTATTTGTTACATTGTTTGGTTAAAAAGGAAATTAAAAATCAATAATCTTTTGTTTTTACTTACCACATCATCAGGTATTTTGAAATGTATTAAGGTTAAACATCCATTTCTCAACATCTATTAAGAAAAAAATATATAACAAATATATTATATAATTTAAATAAAATGTATATCATAAGCAAAAGAAATACAATGAAATTTCCAAAAACTTTCTAAATTACAATATATGAATATAAAAATATTCTATGCAAATAGAAAAGCTAAGGGACTGAATTGATTTTTTCCCTCTATTATACATAATTAAAAAAAAAAATCTAAATATTAATTTATTCTAAGATGATTCAGCAATTTATCTTTATTTATGGAAATTGACTCATTCTGATTTTTTTTTGCCTGTATGGTACTTTGTTTTAAGAATTAAATAATAATAATTAAAAAATTTAACTTTATTTAATACACTACAGCTCAAATATTTAATAATTACATATATAAAAAAAAAGAAAGATTTTTAATATATATATATATTACTTACTGTGACATCTGAATAGTGTAAAAACATAGCATCAATAAGCAGTTTTATAATTTTCTGTAAGAAAGGAGAAAACATTTAATAAATAAATTCAAATTAATCATTCAAAAATGTAATACATTTTTATAAAATATATCCTTACACAGTTTATTAATTTTCTAAATATTAATTTTTCTTTTATAACATAATTTAATAAATTATGAATTATTTTTAAAAAATTATTCATAAAAATATCTTATTTTTTCTTTAATTGTATAACAGATACAATATACAAACCTCCTCATTTTTATATTAAACAGCTCCTTGTGTTCTCCTTTAACAATATAAAAGAGAGAAGCACTAAAAAGAAAAATATTAAAATAAAGTATACTATTAAAAACATTTTAACAAAATAATGTCTGATTATGAAATGTTAAATAAAGATGAAATATTAAAATTAACCATTTCAATTGAAAGTGACAAAGTGTTTTATTTATGAACTTTATTTAAGATTTACTTCTAAAATCCATTGTGTTGGATAAAAACATACCTGCCAGACACTTGAACATGCTTTACTTTCAAATGACATCTCATTGCTTCCATAACAACATCCAAAGCTAATTTGCTATTGTCACAAGTAGAGAATCGAAAAATTTGAAATAAATCGTTCAAAACTCTTTGTATCATTGGCTCTCGAGAACAATATGCTTGTCCAGCAATCAAAATCTGTTCCTCAGAAGCATCTCCAGCTATCTATAATAAAATATGTAGACATTTATTCACAAATAAATGTAGTGCAAATAAAGATAATTTTTAAGTTAATTATATTTTAGAATGAGCACAAAAAAATCATGATTGCAAGGAGAAGTTTTCAAAATAATATTTTTCTAAAGCATAAAGATATTTGCTGAAAGTTGGCAGCAAGACTGATTAAGAGTTAGCACTGTTCCTTTTCATTAATAAATCCCGAATTATAAGGATATTAATTAACTAAGTTGTTATTAATGAAAAAGAAAATCATCCAGAAATATTAGTTTAAAACATGTTCATAAATGGCGTAAACTGGGTTTGAAAATTTTTGAAGAAAGCAAAAGCTTAAAACTTTTACAACAACTACTTGAAATATTCTTAAAAAACAATCATGTCATTCCATTTTATTCTAAATGCAGTATAGTTACATAAAACACTAATTGTTATTTTTTATTTATTTATTTTTTATAAAATTATGGTTGCAAAATGATTACCGATTTTCCAGCAATTAAAAATTTAAATACAATATATATAAATTCAACCATAACATAAAAGAAAGAAAAATATAAAAATAATTCCATGTACAGATATAAATATACAATTGTTGATAGTAATGATTAATTGAAAAAAAAACGAAAAGAAAAGAAAATCATGTAAATGATTATCACATAAATAACTTATACTCATAAATAACTTATTTTTTTAGATTACTTTTAGCATTTGATTTAGATTTTTATCGATAGATTATTTTCGACATAATTATTTTATATTTATAAAAGGATAAAAATGAAGCAATTATAAGAATTATTTGGCAGGAAAGTGGATAAAATTCACAATTTGCAGTTCAATTACAATATATTCATATTATTAAAAAAAAATTAAGAGTTACTTGTAATTTTTTATTTAAATTTCTTAAATTGGAAAACAGTGACAATTTTTAAAAGTTACAAATTATTTTGTTCTTTGGAATATTTATTTCTTGTACCACATATTTTATTAAAAAATATAAGTCTAATTTATTGTTTATAATCAGTACTACTGATATTGAATTTAAAAATTCTTGCTTTTCTCCATATAATTTTATCTAAATAAAAACAAACCTAAAAAAAAATATACTAAACATTGTTATGTTTCCATATTTTAAACTACTACTAGTAATTGTATTGTACTACTAGTAATTGTATTGAAAAAAACTTAGCATTTTTATAAATACCCTTTTTGCTGGAATATGGTGGCGATAACAGGCATCAAAAGCACAATTCAGTAACCCCAAAAATTCTAAAGGTCGTTTCACACGACTAGCTAAGCCAGGGATATCAGTTAAACTTTCGTCAAATGGCCTGTAAATAAAAATTAACACATGACAATATTATCATTCATGTTAAATATAGAGATGCTAACTTCAATTGAGACTTTTCAATAGCATCCTAGATAATTTTCAGTAGTTTTTAAGCTTGTTAGTAGTTGGAAGGGGGAGGGGGAAGCACACAAATGTTTGACTATTTAAGTATAGTCTCCTTTACTTAAAAAGACCTTACAAATTAACAATTATTTTTGATTATGATTATATATATATATATATATATATATATATATATATATATACACACACACACACACACACATATATATATATATATAAAGAGAAATTATGCTGTAGAAAATATGCTTACTTGTCCACATTATCAAATAATATTAGATGTTACATTCTTAGCAATTAATTTTTTATTTCTTACAAAATTGTTGCTATTTTTCTGAAAGTCAGTGGAAATTTTTTAATTGTGTAAAAATTGTTAAGGTAATAGATAAAAATTACTTTCCATAATTTTTTTGTAATCTATAGTTAATTTAAAACTTTTGTTATTTTCCATAGTTGTTAGCATCTCTGTATATAGCTACTTAAAACACTTACAAATCTATCATCATGTAAATTCTAAAAAAAAGGTACAATTTTTAAATGACTCTTATTTTAGAATGTCAATCAAAATTCAAATTTTAACTATATGTTTGAAATTGAGAACTATCCATTAAATAAAAGTCTCTCTGTAATTGAACTTCTCATTATTCTTTTTACTGGTGTTAAAGCATCTATAATTAGGTCATTTGACATTTAACAAATTTTGCTCCAAGAAATCTTTTTTTTTTTTTTATAAGCATTTAAAAATTAAAATATTTTGAAAATTTCATTCAACAGATTTTCTATTAAATTCTATTCTAGTTCTTTAAGCAATGCTGAATATTTACTCAAATTCAGCATTGTCATAATATAGACTAAAAATTACAATGCATGTAATATTAGAAAGCATATCATATTTTAATGAGCTTTCCATATTAAGAAGAAATATTGTTTGTATTTTGTATGTTATGACTAATTTGCAAATATTACACAAAAACATACTTTTCTTGAATTCGACCTCCAGCAAGATTTGTTCCAGATATATCAAGTGACACCAAATTTTCTAAGCTATTCACTATACATTTTAACAATGCATTTGGGTTGTCATACATTATTACTTGATCAGCTGTATTGGATATGTCCAAGTGCCTATAAAAAAAAAAAAATCACAAATCATATTTAACTGTGAAAATTAAATAATTGAAATGAAATTTTGATTTTAAAAATTGCTTAAAATATCCAATTTAATAAAAATATGTCCATTTATTTAATTATAATATGTTATAAATTATATTAAAAATATGTCCATTTATTAATTAATATAAACCTCTATTAATTTAATTATTAGAATAACTTTATTAAAAAAATTTTTCAGGTCTAATAAATAAGACAATCAAAAGTTTCAATTTAAAAATTTAAAGCAACGGAAGGAAGAGAGGAAATGCTGAAAAAAATTTGTGATTAGCCTCAACTATTTGTAAAATATTTATCAAAAACTAGAGACATTAGAGTACTGCATTTGGCAGTTTTGCACATAATTGTCTACCGGTACCCTATTAATCGAATAATACCATTTTAATAAAAGGATTGATTATTACAGAACAATTATGAAATATTTTTTATCAATAATTTAGAATAAAATCAGCCATATGACCATAACCATACTATACTTATATTATTTTAAATTATCTCTTTCAGTTTTCGAAATACTTTTAATTACAATGAATTTCAATTTAATCGACATTTTTGTTTCATATAGTAACAAGCTCCTTATAATACTGAAAAAAATTCAGTACTTAAGTATGCAATTCTATTTTTCAAATTATACAGCATATTTAAATTGCCAGTCTACACTAAATAATTATAAATGCCAATATGAAGATTTAAAGAGTCTCTTTCATTAAAATGAAAGAATTATTATGAACATTGGTATATTTTATGTTCAATATATAACAAAATACAATGTTTTAATTGGTCATCTTTTTAAACAGAGCAGGAATATTTGAAATAGAAATAATAAACATTGGTTACTATTTTTTTTCTAATACTAATAAATCATTGGAATGAATGCAAATATCCAAATAACTTTTTATAAGCTCTTATTTATAATTGTGCAATAAATACTATGGAAATTAATCATTTTCTCCATAGATGTTAAAAAATATGAAACAAAATTTTTTTTAAAATTTATCCCCAGTATATTTTTGTGAGTCTTGTTTATTTTCTATAGGAAAAATTAAGCAAAAAAAAAAAAAAAAAAAAAATGCTTTTATTGTCCATTATTACCAAATAATACAGCCTTTATTGTTTAAAATTTTATGAATAGCTATTGAAGATTATTTAAATTTTACCCTTTTTCTGAAACTATTAATTAAAACATTTTGTTTGTTTTGCCATTTCTAAACATATATTTATATCTGGAGACATTCCAAGTTGATTGTGCTATTTATACTACAAGAATGACGCCTCTATAAAAAAAAATATAGATCTTCAGACAGCTCAGGTTTGTGCAGGTGCATTGAACAATACATTCAAAAATGATTAATACCATTCGACTATTTCGGATTTGATTGATTTTCCACCTCTTATTTTGTCATATTTTTAAAATTTTTCTTTAAATTTATATCATAAATCTGAGAATGAATAGAGTGCTGTATGGTAGTTCTTTGCGTTTAGAATAATAATGAACCTAAATGCTGGAATGAGAAAGAAAAAAAAAAAAAAAAAAAAATTGTCATGGCACATACTTTTATCATGTTTCCCATTTAACAACATCCACTTGTCTCTGTATGCTTATGCTCCCTACAGCTTGTAAAATGAGTAATGTTTTTCTATTTTTCATACTTTTCTGATCCTTCTCAACTTATTTTTACAACATACATATATTTAAAATGCAAATATATATTCTAATTAAAAAATCAAACCAATTTTTAAAACGAAAATTTAGAATAAATTAGAAAATGAGTCGCATTTAAATCAAACTTTTCATAAATGTATTTTTTTTAACTTTCAATGAATATGAATTTAATCAACAGTCAGCCCTTCTGGTGGAAGTTTTCCCAGTTTCCTCTCATGTAACACACAAATTCGGATATTTATGACTAAAAATTTTGTCCCCTGTCACTGGGTTGTTCGCGATATGCATAAATGGAACACAAACCCCATCGATGTATTATAAAAAATTTATATTTAAAACTTGAAATTTTTTCAACTCTCTTTATTTCTTCACAGAATATAAAAGTTTTTTATATCCGATATGAATAACTTATGTTATTATTATATTTCTATTTGCATAACTAGTTTTAAAAGTAAAATACAGCTACTAAACATCTATTTAAGACTTGAAAACTAACTTCAATTAAAGTTAGTTCAGTAAATTTATGTTTCATAGCAATATAAATTTACACCTCAGCACAATTTAAAAATTCATATTTCAAACTTTATTATTATGCACTATTTTATTATTTATTTAAAATTTGATTTCATAATTTAATAGGGCTAATTAAGAAAAATATGAAACATACCTTAAAGTCTTGATCTCGCAAATTGCAGGAATAAGTGCACGAATGTTTGGTACATCACACAAAATAAGTGAACCCAATTGTCTTGAAATAAGAATATTACTTAATTCATTTCGAAAATCACACTTGGTAAGATCTAGATAGTTAAGGTATGGAGCACTTTTCAATAAAGACATAAAACATGAACTCTGATCAGCCTTAGCTAAATCATGAACTACCAATTTTCTTAAATATGGTAACTCTAAATAGGCCAATCTCTCAGGTTCTGTTTGAATGGCAGCTTCATCTTCTACATTAGAATATAACAAACCCATACAATGATGCAGCAAGTGATCTTCTTCTGCACCAGTTGCTTTTGAAGTAGGTTCATTGGAGAAGATGTGAGCACCAGATCCAACATTCAATGAAAACAATACATCCCGAAGTTGGGCTATTGAATACAATGCAGATTGTGTCAGCTGTTTGCATCCAGATATATTAAGTTCTTTAATTTTATGATGACAAACAATGTCTAAGACTCTATCTGTTAAAGGACAATTGCTGAAATCCACCCGTCGAAGTCGAGTTCTGGTAACATCTTTGAATATTTTGACTAAAGATTCCAAATCTCCATCTTTTAACTCATCTTTCAAAACTTTTAACATATGCTCACAAATTTCCTCAGGTAAAGATAGTCCATCACGTAATTCAAAGCCGGCTTCTCTTGGATTATATTGGCAAAAGGCACGTGGAAATTTAATACAAGACTTAAGAGAATGATCCAAAAGAGAATCTGGGCAGTTTTCAATCCACACAGTAGGAAATTCTGACATGATGGCAGAAAAGGTTTCCAATGTAAGGTATTTCTCTTCAATCAAAGCAATTTTAAGGAAGCCAAATCATATCATCTGAAAATAAATATTGCATTTAATTATTACAATCTAAGTTTTATTTATATTTTACAACCAACAACACAAATTATTTTGGTTGTATCATATATCTATTTCATTGTATATAAGCTATAAACAAATGTATCTAAATTAAAGGCGTCAAAGTATAAATATGAAAAATATATGAAAATATTACAATTATGACTACACATATTTTTTTCTTTGTTTAGATAATACTTGCATGTAATCTACTCCTAACGGACAAAATCTTACATTTATAGAATTATTGTCTGCATAAAATTTCAGAATAGTAAAAGTGGTATAAATACTAAATTAATAAATAAAGAAAATGAAATTGAAGGTTAAGGATATAACTGAATTATTTCGCATACTAAAAAAAAAAAAAAAAAAAAAATTTCTCACAATTACCTAAATTTTTTGTTTTATTGAGTATTTTCAATAAAACAGTTTAAGGTAAAAGATTATCTAATTCATGAATCAAGCTCAATGGAAACAAAATTTGATGTTCCAAACTTTCTCTAAAGTAACTAATTAATTGAAATATCTCATTATAAAAATAAACATATATAAAACACCATAAAGAAGCATAATAGTAAGTTGTTTTTATTGGAACCATATTTTCTATGTAAACTATATAAAAAAATGATGTATTTTTATTTATGTAGCAATATAAAAAAATTTATATAATTTTAATGGTGCTAAATGTGTTTCTTTATGAATTCATTTGACTTTCAATCAAAAAAATTTTAAACACTTTCTAAATAATTCTATAATAATGTTCTAAAAATAATAAATAAACTGTAAAAAAAAAAAAAAAAAAAATGTTGAACTGAATTTTCAAAATAATTGCATTTTTAAACACCTTCATAATAATATTTTTAGCGAACTTTATTTTAAAATAAATATAAAAAGTAGATTTTCTTTTTCTAATAATCAAAAATTATTTAAGTACTCTAAAATCAAATCAAGTAACTTAAGGGGGGGGAAACAACTTTTAAGAAACCCTTTTAAATTGAAGTTAAATGTATTGTTATTTTATATATTTCCCATATTTAGCAATGGATTAAGGAAACATAATATGTAAACTATTTTAAACTTCGAATTGCGATATCTCCCAGTTTACTTAGTACAATCCTTTTAATGGAAAAATCAATACGTATATTTCAGAAATTATATATATGAATTAGACGTACACATCAGAAATATAATGAGCATCTTTAACTAAACTGAGTCTACAAAAATTTGGAAAAACACTTAAATTAAGTCAGTTTATCCAAAATGAAAAGAAATTCGAATAACTAAATATGTAAACAAAATGGACTAATAAAAAAGAAATTATTTCAAAGCAATAAATTTTACACATATGACTACATAATTTAATAACTGGCATTTCTAAAAATTCATATCATTAGTAATAAATACGCAAATAATTTTTTAAAATGCAATTTAAAAATATAACTCAATTTCTAAATGAAGTAAAAATAAAATTTTTCGTTTCCCCTCAGTTCGATGTCAAAATATATCACATGGCAAATAATACAAATTATAAATGCATATAATTATTATTAATATTAATTAATAAAATTACTTCATATCAAGCTATTCTACGATTAAATTTTAGCTCACAATTTTTACATCAAAAAGAAGTATGAAGTTTCCATAAAAGATAAACATACCTACATGTCATAGTCACAACAACGCATGCTTCGTACCCCCACGCACAACTAATAGTGCAATATAGGTTAAATACGAAACTAAATGTCAGAGAGAAGCAACGTCAATGTAATTATCAAAATAAGAGCTTTTCTTTCTTTATTTATTTTTTTAGTTCGATTATGTAAAGTTGATTAGTGCAGAAATAGATCATGCATAATTGGTAATAGTTCAATATTAATCACAAGAGAAATTAGGAAGAAACATTTTTTGTGTTAAATAACATGCATATAATATTGTTTTAAAAAATTCATAGAACTCTACCTGTTCTATAATCTAACATATCAGATTTTATTAAGAAAAAAACAATTAAAAAGAATTCGAAGAAGAAATAAGAAATTTAAAAATTTTGGGAGAGCGGCGTAATTTGACAAAAATTGATTGACGCATAGGTCAATTGAGTTACGTTGAGAAAAATTAATAAGAATAGCAGTCAGTTGACATGAATTGGCATGGAAACTACATCTAATTGATTCAGTAATTATTTTAAATAAAAGTGTACATATTCTTTAAAACCTGGAAGCAGTCATTTATGGAGTCAGTGCGTGGAAATAACAGACGTACTTTACACTCACATATCTTAATGAAAATTCAATTTTAACTCATGGCAGGAATTCAAATCAGTAAAACATTTCTTTTTTAAAAAAAAAATGGATTTTGAAACACAAAAATGATTCTGAGTTAAAAAGAAACTTGCCAAAACTAATATTTATAAAGAATACAAACTTATGGTTGTCTTCAAATAAAGTAATCGCTCTAAACTCTTTTAAAATAAATTTTATAAATAAAGCGGATATATTCTGTCACTTCATGCAGTGTAAGATAATTTGCCTTCAATATCCTTAGTTTAAAATTTTCGCTCTTTTTTCTTGCGCCATTTAGTTCATGAACTGTGGTTCAAAAAAATGATTAACAATCTATGTAATGCATTCAAAGATAAAATTAGCAAAAGGACACACAAAGAAAAAGTTGCCTGATTCTAATAAAAATTTCAGAAGCAAGTACTTTCGCTTCAATAAGCAAATGATTACATTTTAATGGCTAATGAATGAAAAGCTGGATTTCCCAAGTATCGCAACTGAGTATCAGGAGTGTAAAAGATGAAAAATTTCAATTCTAATGGAATTGAGATGGAATGAGCAATTGAAATGAAGGAAGTATGATGATCAAATAGGAGGTTCGTTTGATATTTAGGTTGCAATGGTCATACATTCGATTATATTGGTAGAAATAGTTGAACAGTGCCGAAGAACAGTGATGGGAAGGCAGTGAACAACCTAGAGAGTGGAGACAGGATGATAGAATCAAACTATCTTAATGAGACTCTCGTCGCATTTAATTCAGTCATTTTAAGAGTATAATGTGAAATCATATCATCACTGATCACATGGGCGGATAGAGAACTACACCGATTGCCCTTCATCTGCACACATAGACACAGTGATTTGTAATTGGTACGAGTCTTGCTTCATCTAGACTTGACTTTTATTTGTATGATAGCATATTGTCTACTTTGGGCCTGAATGGCCTAGGGGCTAACGCTCTGGCGCTCGGTACCACAGGTTTGGGGTTCGAGTCCCGACGGTGCCATGGATGTTGTAGTGGTTCGGAATCCACTTTAAACCGTATGTCCCGGTCTAACAGGATCGTAGAGCGTTGCGGGGCATTGTTACTCCGCGTCCGTGGCTTATCTTAAAGTTACACGCTCCTCCTGGGTAATGCAAAGTGAGCAACGTCTGTGCAGCGCTTGCCTTAAGGCATCCAAGACCAAGCTGTCTAAATGTTTGCCAGCTGCATTAGAAAGAAAATAAATATTGTCTACTTAATCTCGATTTGTCTAATTATTTAGAATTTTCTTGATTGATTAGATTTGTTTTCAACCATGATCCAATCATCAAAATGAGGCACGGTAGCCAACAAATATCTGGTGTCATTTACGATAACTGTAGAATACTAACTGACTGTCACCTGCCACTTGACAATCAGGAATTATGATCCAGGTTGTCATTTCATTAGACACCTGCTCTTTTGATTGTTATCCATAATAACATTCAACAGCAGATGATATTCTATATTGCACTTTCTTCCATAGGACAAGGGCTTACATTTCAAGATGATTATGACTAGTCTCAGGCTGATTTTTACTAATTGTATTCCGGATTGACCAAATTCTCAAACATTTCTCTAGATAGTTAGATCACCAGATCTCCCTACAGTGCACATAAAGTGCCTATTCTGCTGACGCTTCCGACAGTTCCAGGATTTCGCTTATCTAACTCAACAATTAGAGAGTTGGACAAGAAATCTCGTAGAGAAACATCTGGAAACTTATCATCGCCAAGCTGGATAACTGCTTATCTAAGGGTCAAAGGTAGCTTAACACCTTATCGATTGCTTATGTAATTCATCTCTTAAATGAAATACTCAATATCTTTGAATTCTGAATTGTTTTTTTTCTATGCGCATACATCACATCTACAAATTCGTCATATTTGGATAAATATGACTTAGGGTGAATTTTTTCCCTTCTATTTAAGTATGAACGTTGCAAATGTTTAGAATGAATTTTGAAAGATATGTCTGGAAGAATTAAAATTGTAATGCGAATAAACTTTAATTGTAATAAATTATTTTAATAGGAAGACAATTTACTTATATAAAATTGAAAATAATAGATATGCATAGTTTTCTCTATATGTGCATAAATAGAAAGGCAACAACAAAATTATAGATATACATGTTATTGTAGAGAAAATACTTTAGCAAAACACGCATATATTTTTGTTATACAAATTTTCTAAAGCTTCTATAGAATCATTCAATTAAAACTGAAATGAAATAGAATAAACTTTTCCATAATTACGTTATATGAACCACTACTACACCACATCATTGTGCCTAGAGCTGAGTTACCCCTATACAATTTGGGAATGATGTGGGTGGGAAGTCTGATTGGGCTCTGTGACGCTCTACAGTCATATGAAACAGGGATCAACGGTTTAAAATGCATTCTGGACCACTACAAACATCGATGCCACCGCCGGAACTCGAACTTGAAACCTGTAGCACAAAGCGAAAGAGCCTCGACCATTCAGGCTCCATGTCATATGAATCAGCTTGCAACAAACTGTTTCAAAATCCGATGTTTTAAAGAATTTATAATCTTTCCACGTTCAAACCGTAATTTTTCTGACAGGCCATTTCCGTGAATTAAATTTTTATGGCAGAATTTTAAAATTGAGACGTAAAGAACTCATTTTTTTTTTTTTTTCACTTTTCTGTTTTCTTTTCAATTAATTTTTCCCATTTCCCAGAACTTGTAATATAAAAATATCGGGACACAAAGGACACAATTGTTGAGCTGTGATATATTACCATTATATTTTTACTATATCTGGTAGCATTGGTGAAGCAAAAAAATTAATACTTTTTTCATCAATAAATTTTGCGATTAATAAGTGAAATTGGTTGACACTTATTATTTGCTACAAATAACAGACTATAGCTGTTTATAGCAAAATTATTAATTAGCGCATTATTTTATAAAAATTCACTTCCTAAAACTTCTTGATTTAAATTTTTCTGAATTTAGATTACTTTTCCACAAAAATTACTGGTTAGGTTTCAGCCCGTTCCAATCTTCTGAAATAGTTAGTGTGATCCATGGGCCAAAAAGTATAGGAGCCCCTGAATACAGTAATAATTTTGATAAACCAACTGACATAATGAGACACCATGAAGATTTGGCAGTATAAATAAACAAATTTCGGAGAATACGTAGTTGAACGAGTTATACAGATAATCTGATATACAAATTGGCCACGTGTCTATAGAAGGGTATAAAAGGGAAGGAAACTGTATATGATTCAACAGTTATTTGCGCCGCCCACTCCCACTCGGGTCACCAACCTTTCCTCATCTACCATTGATCTAACCCTTCTAAATAATTTTCATGTTCCTTTCTCTATTGAATCCTTAATTGAGCTTTCCTCTGATCACAATCCGGTTATGTTAAATTTCTCCCTAACTTATGAAACTCTTGAACTAACCCGTAATGTTTCTACTAATTGGTCAAAATTTAATAGCATTCTCTCTAACCCTTCTAATGATAACCTAGACCTTGATTCCTCTCTCATGATTGACGCGGAAGTTAGTCGAATTACTAACATTATACACAACGCATATGCTAACTCCTCTAAGCCAGTTCACAACAATAACATTCACTTCCTTCCTGCACACATCAAAACGCTCATTGCTGACAGAAATCGCAATAGAAAGATTTGGCAAAGACATCGCGATCCTATCTCAAAAACTCACTATAACAGATCACAAGCCAAGCTTCGTAAATCTTTACATGAATTCACGCAAAGCAACTGGACCAATCGTTTGCAGGCTCTACATCCAGCAGATGGCTCCATCTGGCGTGCGGTTAAGCAGTTAAAGGGGCTAAAATTAAAGTTTCCGATCTAAAGGACGCGAATTCTGCGCCGATATTAAATGATTTAGACAAAGCAAATTTGCTCGCGGGCAGCTTTCAGGATCAGTTCCAAGTAAATAATCTCTCTAACCCGCTTACTAACGACACCGTTAAAAATTCTGTAACTCTTTTAAATTCTACATGCAATCCGAATAAACTTGTTAAAATTAATCCGTCTTTACTTTATGAATATATTTGTAAACTTAAAATTAATAAAGCGCCTGGTGCGGATAATGTTACTAATAAAATGCTCAAAAACCTGCCGCATAATATTATTTTACGTATTGCTAATTTAATCACTGCCATTATTAAACTTTCTTATTTTCCCTTTCCTGGAGGAAAGCCATTGTTCTACCTTTTCTTAAACCTGGAAAGGATCCTTCTAACCCCAGTAATTATCGCCCTATCTCTCTTCTTTCTACTTTAAGTAAGTTAACGGAATTCGTAATTCTGCATAAAATTAAAAAACATCTCTCTAAACACTCTATTATGATTCCACAGCAATTTGGTTTCACTTCTCAGCTTAGCACGACGCATCAACTCCTTCGCATTACGGAAATGATCTCTGAAGGTCTAACTAAAAGGTTCTAACGGGAATTGTTTTCCTAGATGTAGCCAAAGCATTTGATAGAGTCTGGATCGATGGCTTAATTCATAAACTCATTGCCTACAAGTTTCCGGTATACTTAACACTGCTCATCAAGTCTTACTTATGCGACAGAACTTTCACTGTTAAAGTTAACAACGCTCTCTCTGCTGACAAGAAAATTGGAGCGGGAGTTCCACAAGGATCATTAATTGGTCCAACTCTTTTCAATTTGTACATAAATGACATTCCACAGACACATAGTATTTCGCTTGGAATCTACGCTGATGATACAGCAGTCATCACCTCTGGTAAAACACTTACAGACATTCAACTATATTTCAGGACCTACTTCACTCATCTTGAAGCTTGGCTTACTAGATGGCGAATAAAAATCAACGTAGATAAAACAGAAGCTGTGCTCTTCACGAGGAGAAGACTTGCGCCTCCTAACATTTATCTTTTTAACCAATTAATCAACTGGTCTACTAATGCTAAATATCTGGGAGTTTATCTTGATAATAAACTATCCTATAATACTCATTTTAGTAACATTAAAAGAAAAGCTAACAACTGCATCCGCATGCTGTATCCATATATTAATAAAAACTCACCTCTTTCCTTAGAAAATAAACTAATTATTTATATGTACTATTTGCGGCCCGTAATAACTTATGCTTGCCCGGTTTGGGGTACTGCTGCAAGGTACCAGATTAATTTCATTAAACGATTTGAAAATAAGATCCTTAGAATGATCACTAGTTCTCCATGGTACTTTAGAAATGATGACATCCGTCGTTGTTTAGCCCTCCCTACTATTCAAAATTTTATGCTGAAGCTTGCGACTAATTTTTACGCAAATCTAAACTCTATTCCGAATGATGAAATTCGTAATCTTCCAAGATACGATTTCACATTACCGGAAAACGCTAAGCGCCCACGGGCGTCTCTGCATAATTTGCACCAGACCTAGATCCTTGTCATCATTTCTAGCAGCAATTACTCTACTTTGTAGTAGTTTTCATCTGTTCTATTCTTTTTGTATATTTTTGTGTCATGCATTGTATATTAATTGTTTGTATATATTATACTTAGTAGTTTTCGTAGTATTAATTGTTGTTTGTATATATTATACTAAGTAGTTTTCGTAGTATTTTTCAATCTCTTTTTCGTCTTAATTTTTAATTTTGCATTTCTTATTTTCTCTTTAACTTTGCAATTGAAAATTTTTATGTAATCTGGGCAGACCATTATCACTTATTCCTTTTATTCTCTATATTATTAATGTTTCTCTCTCCAATGGACTTTACTGTGTGCCACTCTGGAGTAAAGGTCGAAAAATGACCAAGGCACTCCGTGAACTTAAATGATGATGATGATTCAACAGTTGTTACACTTTGTTGCTTACGAAATCCTGAAGTTCTATGTTTCAGATGGCACGTGTTGATTAAGAGATGCCTGGAAAACGACATCTAAGATAGTTCTGGGAACCAGACGATTTAACGAAGAATTAAATTGTAGGCTTACGAACAACTAGTTGGTCTTAAGGTCTATCATTGTTGAAACCTACGTATATCTACTGTGCATAGAATTTGAACCAGATGAAATCGACGAACAAACTGTTAATCGCCACGAAAGACCAAGCCTATCTAGACGTACCACAGGTTAACTATTTTTTAATGTAAATGGCGATAGATGGCGCCACCAGCAAAGAAATGTAATGAGGTGTGACCGCTCTGGGGACTCCTAGGTAAGAACAAGAATGGATGTAAGCAACGAAGGTTGTTGATGGCGAGCGATGGCTCTAAAACGTATATATAAAAATGTTATTAAATATATATATTCAATTTTAAATCACTGAGAGCAGTTTTATTTAATGAAAAGGAAGGAAAATACTAACATGATGAAATATATTTTGTGTTTTATTTCAAATTCTATATCTTCTCCTGCACATGACTTTTTATGTAATTCAGGATATATAATAATTACTTATCCTAGAACTTTTAAAAAACATCTGTTCATCTTTAAATACTATTCCCAAACTGAACAGTCATTTGAAAACTCTTTAGTATTCATAAAAACAAAATTAAATTTCTACCTCACTGTAAAAAATTACATTCAAACGGTAACGAACATTTATTTCTGAACTAGCAGAACCCGGCATACGTTGACGGCCAAAAAAAAAAAAAAAAAAATGCATTGTAGAAAATTACATATCGCGAATATATTCTCCATGTTCCATTATATGTGTATACTAATTTTCATGGATATCGTTTGAACGGTCTATAAGATGAAACGCTGCAGCACCCTCTGGTGGCAAGTAACAATAAAGTGGATAGCGCGAACCTATTTTCCATACAAATTATTACGAATTTTTATAGCAATTGGTTGAACAGTATGAAAGTTGATATACTGCAGTACCATCTGCAGGCGATTTACAACAAAGGGGATAATATAAAAACATTTTCCATGTTTTATCAAACACACGCAAAAATTTTATCCAAATCGGTCTAGCCGTTGAGGAGGAGTTCAGTGACAAAACACACGTACAGAAGAATTATATCGATTGCAGCGCCACCTATCTGGTCCAATTGTAAATCTAAACCATCCAGGAACCCACTGAAATCCACACACAAAATTTTATCAAAATCGGTCCAGCCGTTTAGAGGAGTTCAGTGACAAACATACATGTATAGAAGAATATATATATATAAAGATTAGACTAATCAAAGACAAACTGTAACAAATTTATCATATATCTTTATTAATGAAAATGAATGTTTTTTAAAATGATGAATGATAACGCCATTTAAATAATTTTACTTTAAAGTAAAAAATTTAAATAGCTACTAATATTTTATTAAATAACTATTGAAAAAAAAATGAACAAAAAAATTGTTAAAAAAGGAAACTTCAAACTTTTACGGGTTAATAAGAAAATTAATATACTATACATATTTTAATGATCTTGAATCACATTATTCACAGTTTTCAATAAAATGTTTTTACCTACATTTTGTGTGTTTATTCCTTAATTTCTGAGTTTATATTATAAATTTAAAGATTACTATACTTTTACTAATATTAAAAAGTGTATTATATTTACAAAAAAATATATAATAAAATCGTAAAGGTATATATTTAAATAAAGTCATAATAACTTTTTGAATCAATGATTTACTATATGTTAAGGAAGTATTTGTTTCAATAAAGTTTTTTATTTTTTAATACGCTTTTATTAGTTTCACCTGTATGTTTGTTTGTTTGTTTGTTTGTGTATATGTAACTGACTTTGGGCTCGATTTTGCCCTACTTTAAGGGATCCGATTTAATTTAAACTTTGTAGACTTATCAAGGACCGACGACACTAAAATATTTTGATAAGTTTATTATCTCATCATGATTAGGATCGCCAGGATTAGTGATTAAAACACACAACCTTTGAAAAGTCATCTTGATCGGCGCATCATTTTTCCCTGAGATCTGTTTCTCCTCATACACACTATATAAGCTGCAAAGAAACATTTACAGACATCTTTCAGACATTCAAACCTACGTGGGACAGCGCGGTACAACGGATATCGCTCCTGATTAGGAGATTCCCTGTTCGAATCCTGGCTGGCTCGACATGTTCGCATTTACCCTTTTTTTTACTCACAAATTATTGTAAGAACCAGTCCTCCTTACCGGGACCTCATTTAAATACTATAGTTTAAAAAGACTAAAAACAGGCTTTTGGAGTTAATCAAACTAAAAAGTAAAAAATAATTGTTAACATATGAATAAAATTACTGATGAGAAAATGAATGTCACTGCTCTAAAAGCGTGGGGTGCTTTTTATGATATTTTTAAACTAACTCTGCATTTCGGAATGAAACTAGTGAACAATTATAACGATTGATATCGAGCACCCCACGCTTTTAGAACAGTGACATTCATTTTCTCGTCAGTCATTTTATTCATATGTTAACAATTATTTTTTACTTTTTTAGTTTGATTAACTCTAAAAGCGTGTTTTTTTATATTTTTTTTAAACTATTAATTTATTTTTTATTTACTTTTTGTGTGTTTATTCATTGTTATTTTCAGAGTATGTAATGCAAAATTAAAGATAATTATATTTTAAAAATATAAAATATTTTTTAATTTAAAAACTTTTTATAATTTTTTTTTAATTTAAAAAAAATATTATATTTATAAAAAAATATATGTTAAAAAACTTGAAAAGAAGTAAAATTACAAATTTAAATAAAGTTATATCAATTGGTTCAAGTTATAATTTTATAGAGATCCGTTATCTACACTACTGGCCATTAAAATTGCTACACCATGAAGGCGGCATGCTTCAGACGAAATTTAAATGACAGGAAGAGGTGCTGTGATATGCAAATGATTAGCTTTTCAGCGCATTCAGACAAAGCACCGTAGCGACCGGTAGCGGTAGCGACACCTACAATGTGTTTAAATGAGGAAATTGTTCAGCCGGTTTCTCATTCACAAATTGCATTTGAACGTTGTTGCCTGGTGAAAAGTTGTTGTGATGCCTCTTGTAAGAAGTAGAAATGCGTATCAGCACGTTTCTGACTTTGATAAAGGTCGGATTGTAGCGTACCGGGAATGCGGTTTATCGTGTCGCAGTATTGCTGCTCAAGTCGGTAGAGATCCAATAACTGCTAGCAGAATATAGAATAGATGGGTTCAGGACGGTAATACGGAACGCCGTGCTCTATCTCAACGGCCCTCTATCACTAGCAGCCGAGAAGACAGGCATGTTACCAGCATGGCCTTAATGGATAGTGTAGTCACGTCGCGAGTCCTGAGTTAAGAATTGGAATCGTTTGCAAGACAACAAGTGTCGAAAACGTTTGCAGCAGCATGGATTCTCTGCTGCAAATGGCCAATGGAGACCATGGCTGCCGCTATCCTTGACGCTGCATCACAGACAGGAGCATCTTCAATGGTAGGATCAACGACGAACCTCGGAGCACGTCATTTCTTCAAATGAATCCAGGTTCTGTTTACAGCATCAAGATGGTCCCATCCGTGTTTGGCGGCATCGTGTATTCGCCATCGTCATACTGGCCCATCACCTGGCGTGATGGTATGTTTTGCTACTGGATACACGTCTTGGTCACCTCTTGTTCGCATAGACGGCACTTTGAACAATTCACGTTACAATTCTGGTGTGTCAAGACACGCGACTCTCTTTATTCGAGTCCTGTGAAACCCTATGTTTCAGCAGGATAATGCACGACCGCATGTTGCCGGTATTGTACGTACCTTACTTGATACAGAAAATGTTCGGCTATTGCCCTGGCCTGCTCGTTCACCAGACCTCTAGCCAATAGAAAACGTCTGGTGCATCACTGCCGAGCAACTGGCTCATCACCATATGCCAGTCACTACAGTTGAACGGTTGATGAGCTGTGGCTTCGTGTTGAAGCGGCACTGGCTTCTGTACCTGTACATGCCCTCCAATCTCTGTTTGACTCAATTCCCAGCCGTATAAGTCCTGTTATTACTGCCAGAGGTGGCTGTTCTGGGTACTGTTTTCTCAGGATTTGTGCACCCAAATTTCTTGAAAATTTAATCACTTGTTATTTCCAGTATGATATATTTGTCCAATAAATATCATTTTGTTATCTGCATTTATTTCTGGTGTGGCAATTTTAATGGCCAGTAGTGTAGTTCTAAAAATAAGTTTTCTGTACTTTATAATATAAAGGGAATGCATTTGTACCTCAAAAGGTATAGAAGATTCTATATTTGTAACTTAAAAAAAAAAATCTAAATTCTTAATCAAATTTTCCTTTCAAATGTAATCTTTTGAAAACTTAAATTTATCATAAAAGGAATTTAAATCATAAATAAAATGACATCAAATTATAGAGAGAAGAAGATTTTTTTTTATTAAGAAATATTTTAAATTTAATCTGAAATTTTTTGCATTTTTATATTTAAATAAATATACTTGCTAACATAAAATAAACAAAAAATGAATTATAAATAGAACAAAAAAAAATTAATTAATCGGAAATGACTCATTTCAATAATTTGCTTTTTTTTTTTTTTTTTTTTTTTTTTTTTGTTCTAATGCAACTGGTAAACACTTAGACAATTGTTTTTGATGCCTTAAGGCAAACGCTGCGCCGACGTTACTCACTTAGCACTACCAGAAGGTGCGTGCAGCTTGAAGATAAGACAAGATAAGACGGACGCGGAGTAACAATACCCCCGCAACGCTCTGCGATCATGCTAGACCGGGACCTACAGTTTAAAGTGGATTCCGAACCCCTACAAACATCCATGGCACCGCCGGGACTCGAACCCGAAACCTGTGGTACCGAGCGCCAGAGCGGCCATTCAGGTCCTTATTTAAGTTGCTTTTATTTTATAAGAAAAAAATAGTTTTCAGGTGATGAGTGATACTTTTTTGAAATAAAAATAAACTTAGGATTGATTATTTATACAAGTTTGGCTTGCTCTTGTGCAAGTAAATTTATAGCTATAAAAAAAAAAAAATAAATAATATTAAAAAAAAATATATATAGAAAAAAAAAACATGTGAATTTAAGAATTAAAATATGTGTCAATGAATATTTTTAAAAAATTATTTCAGTGAGAATGTTCTATTTAAAAATGTTTCAAATCTCCACTTTTTAAATATAAGGTCGAAACTTCGCAATACAGAAATATGAAACTGAAAATTAATAGATAATTTGTGTTAATAAGGATTAAAGATATTTTAATATTTATGTAAGATATTTAAATTTTTTGAGGAATAACGTAAGTAGAAACATTAATTGACGGAACAATTAATTGTAAAATTTATTTTAAACAGCACTAAAGTCAATTTCATACTGAAAACTATCTACCTGTATATCGATTTGGACGCAGACCTTTCCGTTTTCAGCAACCAGGTCTTTTATCGGGAAGTGTTAGTAGTACACAAGCCGTCCTTTTCGTAGACTGGCAACTAGCATACCCATTACAGGATATAAATCGTTTAGTTTAGCTTGTCGCTCACCGGTCATTTTGTGCACACTTTAGGGACCTGAAGTTTAATGTGGATTCCGAACCACTCACAAACATCCATGCCACGGCCAAGATTCGAACCTCTGAAGCCTGTGGTACCAAAGGCCAGAATTATTCCCATTGGTACCAGCGGTCTGATAGCCAATTGGCCGTCAGACCGCGGGTACCAATGGGAATAATACCCCTTAATCTTCTCATCTTAATTATTAAAATCAAGTCATAATTTGTAATCGGCTGTTTAAAATGTTAATAGGTAAAAATACAGTTTCTTAAAAATTAAACGTACTCAAAATAAAAGATACTTATTTATAAAAATAAAAATAAGGTTTAAAAATGAAAAACAAATAATTAAAAAATATAAAAGAATTTAAGCTAAAAATTCAGTACAATTAGGGACCAATTATTATTATTATTTTTTTGTTCTAATGCAGCTGGCAAACCCTTAGACAATTGTCTTTGATGCCTTAAGGCAAGCGCTGCACAGACGTTACTCACTTTGCATTACCCAGGGGGCGTGTAACTTGAAGATAAGCCACGGACGCGATCATCACGGACATCTACGATCCTGTTAGACCGGGACCTACGGTTTAAAGTGGATTCCGAACCACTACAACATCCATGGCACCGCCGGGACTCGAACTCCAAACCTGTAGTACCGAGCGCTAGCCACTCGGCCATTCAGGACCCAATTATAGAAGTCTTAAAAATAATATCGATTGCTGAACGCTCGTGAGAGCTGAATGGAAGCAGGAGCACAGATCAAAATCCCTCAAAAAAGACCCTCGTAATTTTTATTTGATTTTCAAAAAAAAAAAAAAAAAAAAAAATCTATAATTTTTTTTAAATAAAAATGTTCTTATTACTAATCGCCAAAATAGCAGATATTAAAATTGATTTTTAGTGAGTTGCCAGAATCTTCGTTGACGAATTTTATGTTTAATTAAAATTTTAATCTCTGATGGAGTTTTTCTAGCTGGGTGTTTAAAATTCGGCTTGAAGAATTGGTATAATAGTCTAGCATTGCAGAAGGGAAATTAACAGGAGGGCTGAAAGGTTCGTAGGCTGACACATAGATGGAGCTACTAGTGTTACATCCATATGATTTTTAGTTATCCCTAAACTTCAAAAGACACGTGTATAAATTTGACAGCTGTTTTCACTATTAGTATGGGAGTTATAGCATCTTTAGTGAAGCAACTTTTGTTAGTTTGAAAACGGATAAAAAGGAATTTCGTGTTGTTAATAAAGCATTGCTTTTGGCCAAAAAAAAAAAAAAAAATACTATTGAAGCCAAGGCTTGGCTTGATAAACATTATTCAGACTTTGTACCAGGAAAATCAACCGTAGAGAAGTGGTTTGCTAAATTTAAACGAGGCGAAATGAGCAGCGAGGATGATACACGCAGTGGACGCCCCAAAGAGGCTGCTACCGACGAAAACATCAAAAAGTCCACAAAATAATTTCTGATAACCATAAAGTGAAGTTGATTGAGATAGCTGAGACCCTAAAGATATTAAAGGAACGTGTTGGACATATCGTGAATGAATATTTGATATGCGAAAGCTCTGTTCAAAGTGTGTGCCGCCCTGAGCTCACAATCGACGCAAAACAACAACGAATTGATGATTCTAAGCAGTGTTTGGAGCTGTTCAATCGTAATAAACCCGAATTTTTGCGTCGATATGAGACAATGGATGAAACATGGCTCCATCATTTCACACCGGAGTCCAATCGACAGTCAGCCGAGTGGACTGCACATGATGAACACTAAAAATGCTGTAACTTCACTAAAAGGCTATAACTCACTAATGGTGCAACTAATGGTGTAACTTACATACTAATGGTGGTTGAAGGTTAGGGCTAACTAAAAATCATATGGATTTAATACTAGTAATGCCATCTATGTGTCAACCTATGAACTTTTCAGCCCACTTGTTATTTAATACTGCTTCCGCGTCAGTGAAAAAGCTAAATTTACAATTGGAAGTGCTGTGTGTTAAAGTCTGTGTCTGTAATGGTCTCATTTTGTGATTTTACGTTGTAGTGTGCTGAAAGAGTGCATTTTAAACCGAGTGTAGCTATGACAACGATTCGAGTTAATCGTATTGATCATCTAGATGGTGGTGTTGTGTGCAATGTTCCATAAAAGTGCAAAGTCAATGGTTCCTATACTCAATTTAAACGCTGAGATGTGTTGAGAAAGGACTTTAATGTATTTTTTTATCCTTGAAAAACTTGTGTAGAATGATCCCGTGCCCTGAATTTGATGTGCTGAATAGACCGGGACCTGCAGTTTAAAGTGGATTCCGAACCACGAACAAATATCCATGCCACAGCCAGGATTTGAAACTGAAGCCTGTGGTACCAAAGGCCAGAGCTAGCCAACTGGCCGTCAGGCCACCCTATATTCTACAAAAAAATAAAAATAACTTTCAGGTAATGAATGATATTTTTTAAATAAAATTAAACTTATGATTAATTATTTATACAATTTTGGTTTTCTCTTGTGCAAGTAAATTTATAATTAAAAAAAAAATATGTGAATTTAAGAATTGAAATATCTATCAATAAAAATATAAGGTTGAAACTTTGCAAAACAGAAATATGAAACTGTACATTATGATAGATAATTTGTGCTAATAAGGATTAAAGATATTTGAATATGTATATATTTTTTGAGAATAACGGAAAGTAGAAACATTAATTGACGGAACATTATTTAATTTAGCTTCGATAATAGTATTTTTAATTCTTTGCAGATTAATACTGGGTTTAGAATGATGATCCAATCTATTTTTGACTTAGATGTAAGTACCTTCCGTCGACAAGTTTTATTACATCCGAATTAATTCTATGAGTTTTATGGAATGTGTAATTAAGAATGCCCGACACATACCCTGGTTTAAACAAAGGTTTCTTGGATCATGAAAATATCAAGATTATGATTAGAAATAAGCTCTTCGAGCACCTCGAGCTTTTGGCCGACGCCACTCGCATTTCAGAAGCTAAACCGTTAAAAGACAAGTTTTTATTGCTTTTTTGAGATAACATGTTAATTATTGTTTGCATGAGCATGAAACAGCTCTAGAAGAATACATACTTTTTCATTGCTTTCTTGGAGCCATCAGACATGATTGCAGGTTACCCCTGGTACACATCAGAGGCATGTTGACGGCACGAAGATACGTTGATGAGATGTTGAAAAGCGGCTGTGCTACCTTAAATTCAACAGTTTTTTTACTTTCTAATGCAGCTGGCAAACACTTAGACAGCTTGGTCTTGGATGATTTAAGGCAAGCGCTGCACAGACGTACTCACTTTGCATTACCCAGGGGGCGCGTGTAACTTAAAAAGATAAGCCACGGACGCTGAGTAACAATGCCCCCGCAACGCTCTACGGTCATATTAGACCGGGACCTACAGTTTAAAGTGGATTCCGAACCACTACAAACATCCATGGCACCGCTGGGACTCGAACCTGAAAACTGTGGTACCGAGCGCTAGCCACTCGGCCCTTTAAATTCAACAGTTGCAAAAGGGTATTTTTCAACAGGATATCGTAAGACAGCACACGACATATATCAACAGACAAACCTTGCAGCATATCCAGTTACTCCCTTCACCTGCAATGTCTCCAGACATCTTGCTGATTGAGCATATCTGGAACATGATTGGCCCCTTTTATCTGTTCGTCCACAAGCCCAATTAGAGGAGGAATTCTAAAAGATGGTTAAAAGCTTATGGGCTTCGATCCCTTATAAAAGTGTCCGTACATTAGTTGAATCTGTACTCGTAGGATTGATGTACATCACCTTGCATATTTTATCGCTGCATGCATTATCTTTTTGTAAATAGCATCACTTATTTACCTATGCAGTGTCTATCTGTGGATCAATCTTAATCACATTTTACCCATTCTTTTAGAGTTGTAAAAATGAATTTTCTATGTCAGGCAGTGGTACCTCAAAAAAAATCTAATAACAGGAGATTAAAAAAAAAAAAAAAAAAAAAAGGTGCTCAGAAGAAATTTAAAAATGGAATCAGTCTGTATATCAAACGCATGAAACAGTATTTGTTGCATATTGTTCATTATAATTAGTTTATGGTAAATATTTTGAAAGGACAAATAGCATGTTTATATATGATTAACACATGAAAAGTTTGAATGTAATCTGAATAGAATAAAATGAAGATTCGTAGAACTTGTTATGAAAATAGTCCATTTAAGGATTATTTTTAGTATTAGTCATTTTTAGTAGTTTTAAATTCATCCGTCAAGGGTAATGGTATATGCCAAGATGATTCGTTTGTGATGATGAGATTATATGCCTAGATGATTCGATACTTGATGATTTGTTTATCAACTGAAAGAAAACAATATAGTTATTTCATGATAGCTCAATCCAATTGAGCAATCCCGTTGTTTTACACCTATATGGCTTGACTTGACTTGATTATCTTTATACCTTGAGCTACCTTTATGCTCGTGAAGTTGCTTTATCCAATTGCTCTTAAGGAGAAATAAGAAAAAAATGAATACCAGTAAGATAATGGGAATAATAAAGATAGTGAAATAATTAGCAAAGTTTGACTGTTTCCGAAAGTAGTAAATAAAAAAAAAACACCGAAAATGTGGTTTTGTGCAGAAGAAAGACTTTTCAATATTCTTAGGTTTACTGTAGCCTAAGCATATCGACGAAGATGCTAAATCAAACCTATTGCGTCTAACATTAGACGGACAGGTTTGGGTGCGAAATCGTGTGTAAGTAGCACATTTCTTTTCGATTGATACTGAAAAGTCAATGAGTTGGTTAAGTATTCTTTAAATGAATCCGATCCAGCGTATATTTTTTCTCATGATCATAGCTCATCTGCGTTTTCAAATGTTGTCCTTTTTTGATAGCAGATGTTAGCTTCTGGAGAAATCTTATTTAAGATTGTTGTATTGGACACTAGATGACGTATCGTTTATTTTTTTCTAAAGGCAATTTGGGTACCGAGCTTTACTTCCAACAATAGATTCAATTGATTCTACTGACCAGCCTGCGCCAATTTCCTTAAGAGATGTTTAACTGTGTTTTTTTTCAAGCGACAATTATTTTGTCGGGATCAGAGCGCTGGGACCGAAGTCGAAGCAATCAATTTTCTACCCTGAATTGCTTTTTTTGCGTCTTTCTGCAATTTCTTTAAGGGCTAGCAATTGAGCGTCTGTACCCCAATTTCCATTTTTATGATATACATCTTTTCATATAAAGAACCGATTTCTGCAACAAGTTGGGGTAGGGGGATTTGGATAGTTAGTATTACTGTTACTCTTTCTGAATTGTTTGGAAAATTTAAGGAGACACTTGAGGTCCGTTCTGTTTTCTCAATATGACCTAGGATAAATTCATACATTAATGATGTCTGTGTCTTTATCATTTTCATTCAGCGTCATGCTATCCGGGGATGTAACGTGGAGAATTGAAGTTCTCTAGGATACCAGATGATATATAGTTCATGTTCTCAAATGGCTCGCATCAAAATTTGAAGATACTATCAGTTTTAAGTCAAGAGAGAAAAAGTTTCAATTTCTCTATCTAGACTTATCCTAGGTATTCATTTAATTACCTGATGTCAGTTTCAACTGATATCAGGTAATTAACATTTAAATTTACATTTATCATCAACATCAAATGAAAAATAAAATTATAAATACATTTATTCTTAACATTAACATTTCTGACGGATGAATTTGAGTTCATTTATAAAAAGAAAAATACTTCAACTTTCCCAGAAACAATAATTTTCCACTTTTTAATAATTCTTCATCTAGGATATGCAGTAGACATTAAAAATGTTTTTTTTTATGTTATCTCGAACATAATTCATGAAACATAGCTTAAAAATATAGGCAATACATTCCAAGAATGAATTTTTAAAATCTATTTTTGTTATATATGAGCAAGTACATTACTGAAATTATTTTAATAACTAGTTCTTAATTAGTTAGTTCAAGAGGTTTAAAGTTTATACCAGATAACCAAATCTTTTTCAGAAAAATTCTTACAATAAAAACTTTTATTTTAAACAGTTGGTACATTTTTTGAATTACCCTGAATAGTTGATTAATGCAAGAATTTTACCCCAAAATCCTGTTATCAAAATATAATTTTATTAACATCATTTAAGATGTTAAGAATAAATATTCATCCAAAATCAATTAATGATCATATAAGAAAGTATCCACAATTATTGATAATTATTAAGTAAATGCTCCAAAGATACCATTGCTGGAAGAGTGGAGATTAATTCCCCAAACTGTGGTTAACAATGTTATTGCCAATATGAAAACATGTTGTGATACGTATGTACAAGTGAGGAGAAATCACATCCCATAATAAATTGTAATGCTTCATTTTTTATGAGTTATCCTTTTTTTTCCTGCTCACATTTTATTACCATTGATATTGCTTCCTGTTACAATTATATATCATATGCAGTGCTTTAAAAATTTTCCTTTGTATATATGTGTCATAATGTTATATATCATTCCAGACAAATTCATAAAGTTATAGTTCACAGTTTCTGAGAAATCTGTGAATTTATTCATGTAAAAATAATTTTGGACATGAGTACTATACATAAGGGATACAAAACTCAATTTTTGTTAAATACTTTATAGTATATTGGAAATTTGTAAATAAACACTACCTTTATATAATTCTTTTTATTTAAATTTAAAATAAAGAGATCTGAAACTTGCCTTATTTTTAGTTTCCCTGATGATTAACCCAAAAGAGTTACATTTCTCTTAAGAGCTGACAGAAGAAATTTAGCTGTTAGACTTAAAAGTTGCTCGATTCATAGTCCCGTGGCAATGTGCACAGCTAGTAAGCAGGAGGACCAATGTATGAAATCTTTGTTTTGCTTAAACCCTTCACATCGTTTTTATTAATCAACAGACAATTAAAACAATTTTATATGTAATTTTAAATGAAAATTTTAATTTTCAAGCATCATATACAAATATAAGAACAAGATTTTGTATTTCATAGAAAAATTCGATTAGAAAATTCAAAAGAGGCTGTGTAATAAAAAATCATCAAAATAATTTGGAATAATTTTATAAATTACTTATTTTTATAAATACAACTTTATATTTATAGTTACTAAAATAGAAAAAAAAGATGATTTTTGTAATAATTTATTATTTCAAAGCAATATTAAATTGATTTTTATTTTAATAGAGTAAAATAAAAATGTAATTAACGAGGAATATCATAAATGTTTTCAAATTGAAATTTTGGACAAATAATCATATTTCTTTAAAAATAATTATGATAAAATGATTTTTAATTATTATTTTAAAGAATTTTTTAGCATGAACTTTAAATTTTACCTACAGCTAAGGAGAAACTAAAATTATTGATCATAATTAAATAAATTGTTCAAAACAAAACAATAAATGCACTAAACAATTTAATATTTTAAATAATAAATTAATGAACTTAAAATTATTGTAATTTTATCACCAAAGCAGTAAGATATGCCAATTATGAATTTTCACTAAACTGTTTTTAAGTACTTTTCTTTGTATCAAGTTACGACTTCAATTTCTATTAAATCAATTAGCATATTGATTTTCACAATTTTTTTCATATGAAACAAAACTGTATCAGAATATGATTTAAAAATGTTTTTAAAAATTTTTGTAAATATTTATTTTTTATCAAATTTACATCAACAAGTATATTATAAGTTTTAATAAAATGTTCATGTATTTAAAAGAAATATTGAAAATTAAGTGAGGTATGATAAATATTTAACTATAAAACATAAAAATATATACAAGCTGTTAAACAAACATAGAAAGGGAATACAATATATTTACACAGAGCGGTTAGTCTTTCTTTTATCTTTATAAATGTTATAGACATGGCTGAAACCTATAATGAGATGTATTACACTGTTACCTAATGATGCTCCAATACAACATGTGATTGGCCATTTTTGCCATGGTCGATCCCAATCTAAGGGGATTGAAAAGCTCCTACCCATGCACCAATTACAGTCCATAAAATAATAGAATGAAGGTGACTCTCTGTTGAGTTATCAAACCTAAAATATATAAACAAAAATAAGGACTTCAATGCTATTTATAAAAATTTCTCTTATTTAAAATTTTGAGATAGACCCCCCCCACACACAGACACACACACATCCTTTTCTTTTTAAAGCCTATAACAAATTATATACATTAAAATTGAATAATTAATATTGAATTTTCTTAATACTCAATATTGTAGTTTTCAAAATCTCATAGAATTACTTTTGATTATTAACAATAGCATTTCAACATTTCTTTATCACCTTAGTTTAACTTGAATTAGCACATTTTATTTTTTATGATATTTTTAGAGATGATTTTTTCATATAAATAAAAAGGATAAAATCATAAAATATCTTTATATTATTTTGCAGAGTTTTATTCATTTTGTAAATCAGTTTAGATGGAGTTTTTTTTAACATGGATTTCTTTGTAACACATTAGCCAGCCAAATATGAACAACATAATATTTACACTATAATTAAAAAAAAAAAAAAAAATATTGGAATTTACTTAGAATTCAATGAATAAGAAAACTTAATTTTTGCCAAATAATAAAGATGTAACAGTTATTCAATTTAAATTAATTTTCCAGTTTAAATTACATTTTATATTAAAAGGACTGGCACATGTTTTGTTAGGGTTGAAAAATAGAGGAAAGTATCTTGTAATTTAGTACTAATTCTATCAACAAATCAAAAAACATAATTAATTCATAAAAACTTCATAACATGATTAAAAGGAAAAAAAATAATTTTAAAGATCCAAAAACATTAAAAAGATTAACAAATTATATTTTTCTAAATATTGCAAAAAAAATACATATAAGCATGTAAAATCATTATACTGATGAAATAAAAGTTCTTCTAATTACATAGGCAAACAACTTACTTGGAATCTGAAATTACTTTTAACACTCCTGTTAAACTGTCATTAAAGAAAAAATACCACAGTAAGGGATACACAGTCAACACTGACATAAGTACACTGAAGTACAAAGTTTCTGAATAATTTCTAAAAACAAAAGAAAAGGAAAATTATTGATCCAATTTTAGACTCCATGCTTTGTTTTAAAAGTCTTATTATAAAACATATATTAAATAGCTAAAAAACAAACATTTATTTAAAAAAAAATGAGTTTCAATAAGATAAGATTCTAATTGTTTGGTTTTGCAATATTGTTTTATAATTTGATAATTGTTTGTATAGGAAATTTTTATTTATTTTAGAAATGAATATATATATATATATATATATAATTAACTATATATAAAATTAGTAGATAAATTAACATATATACTCTAAAAGGTAGCTTTTGAATATTAAATAACTATATAATTGTTTCATCCACAAGGAACAAAATATTCATTGTTGATCCCTAATCTTTACTTATATTGCTTTTAAGAATATTATTATCTAATTCACAAACATGCATTAAGGTATATAAATGACTTAATTATATTTAAAAATCCAAACTTTGACATAATTTCATGAAAATTCTCATATTTGCCCAATAGAGCTAACATTAAGCTTAGTCTAATACAAACAACTTTAATGCTGATTTTCTTGATATAAGTATTAAAATACATAACACTTTACAAATCTATATATTTGTCAGAAGGAAAAAATTTCATTTGAAAGTCAACCCTTAGAAATTTCAATATCCGTGCCAAATACAATAAATTAACTTCATTTGCAACAGCACTGTTTTTAAATAACACAAATAAAGAATTTCAGAATACTCTGGATAGTAACAATATCCTTCCAGGAAGTATTTGTAACTTCACTAATTTATAATTTTCTAGCTTATTTCTGCATTATTGTTAAACATTATCTCCCATGGTTTACAATTTTAATAAATTCTCCACGTTAAGTATTTTTTATTGATAGTTCTTTTAAGAAACAATAAATCATACTATTAATTTCACCATAAGCCATCCATTTTTCCAAAATCCACTAGATCTTAGTATAAAACATCCTAGCACTTACTTGGCAACAGTACAATTGATATCATTATGACCCTTATTATGTTAAATACATGCTACAGGGTTTCTCAGTAATAAACCAAAAATATCTTTCACCATATTGGATATCACATGACTTGAATTTTCTGTAAAACCAATTGTGCTGAAAAAGTTTCATTTGTTAGTTTTATTTCTTACAGCTTCTTAATGGAAAGAATTTTGGTTTCTCTACACTATTAGAATATGTTGCTAGATTTCATTTGTATCTAGCAATCTAGCAAGCAGAAATAACGAAATAACATGGTTTATAATGTTTCATGGGCTAATAAATTTCAATGGCTTCCTTGATAAGGCTATCCTGAGGAAATTACAATTATCTAGCAGATAAGATCTACTGATAACCAAAAAATTAAACATTTTTAGTTTTAATAAATTTTCTTTGAAAAAAAAGGGAGAAAGTGCAAATTATTGTTTGTCAAATTATAAAGGAAAAATTACTCTGAATAATTATTTATATATATAAAAAAAGAAATTAAAAAATAACAATGTCATTAACTTCAAAACAATTTTTAGTTTAATTTCAAGAAAATTTCAAAAGACAAACACATCATAGACACAATATAAGGCTTTTGCTTAGTTACAAAATTATTAGCGAATTATTTTTGAGATTTTCAACTTTATATCAGATAAAAAGGAAAAAGAGAATTAAATGAAAAAAAGTTAGGGTGCTATGTATTATAGATTTAAGTAATGCTGGAACATATACATAAAATCTACTTTTATCTATATAGATTTCTTATAATATGCTACTGGTTTCCTGTATGATATGTTTATCTCCCTGATTTTATATATTTTGCACAGATGTATATTTTCATTTTTAATCTGCCTCTGTAGGTTTTTGCCATACATGCTTTGATGTTTAAATATATTTAATGATTTTCAGTTTTGCCAATACAGCTTAAGCATACTTGTGATCGTGAATAAATTCTTTTTCAGTTCTCTTTTTGGTAAATGTTTTGATGGGACCAATAAATCAAAATTTTTTAAGAAATCCATAGAAATATATATATAAAGAATGCTGTTGTGGCTTGTTATACAAACTGATTATATTTCTGAAAAAGTTTCTTGTTCATTTCACTTTTTTTTTTCTTGTGTTTTCACTTTTACTAGTAATATATTATCTTAAACTTCATTTATTTAGAAAAAAATTGTAACATAAATGATATTGAAATAATCATGGCATATATAAATGAGATAAGAGGTTTATCTTTTTGTTAACAAATTTAAAATATGATTTAAAAAAAATATGTATAATAACTCAAGCAACTGAAATGTCAGAATTTTGCCATAAATATTTAATAAGAAATATTAGTATTAAGTTAAATGGATGATCTGATGGCACCATGAAATTGTGAAATCGATGAGTCTGGTAAACATGTTATATGACAAACAACCCAAGACTTTTACACCAAACAAAAAATAGTGCTATCTCTAAAAAACATTATTTGCTGCATGAGAATAAGCTAAACTTTCAATGGAAAAGGGAAAAATTGAGAAAACTTTTTGCTTTCAAATAAATAAAAATGCACATCAAAATACCAAATATTGTGTTTTAAAGTATTAATTACAAAAAATCAAGAAATAAAAAAGTAGGTAGCAAGTTATGGTTATTAACAAAACAGGGCCAACAATAATTTAACTTTTAAAAATTGCTGCCAAGATGACATAATTTTGGAAGCTTAAAAGAATGTTAATTCAAAGAACAGGCACAATAATGTGCTTGCTGGGTCATTTGCAGGATTTATTCCTGAAACTTAGCTGCTGTGCAAAACTTCAACTAAAAGTAGAGAATACTATGACCAAATAAATTATGAAAGTTTTGAGAAATGGATATTGGAAAATCGTTTTAATTTGTAATTTGTCAGTTAATTATATTTATATAATATTTTTAAGAGCTTTTCACCATGGTTAACAGTTGTCATAAAACCTTTATTATATTTTAGACATTTCTCCACAGTTCTAAAAAATGCCGAATGTAGCATTGTCAACTTCCAGAAGATGGATATCTTCCCATGTTGTTCATTACTTGGTATATCCTTGGTATTTTGGTCTAGCAGTGAGCAATAAATACCCAAACTCAGAAATTTTACATACAATTATTAGTGATAGTACTAATAATATGTGATGAATTTTCTCACAAAAATTAAAAACCACAAGCCAAAAATATCATATATATCAAGTTAAGTGAACCAAAGTGGCAAACTTGAATTAAACTCTACACACACAAAATAGATTCTCTCTTTGCATAATATCCTGTTCCCTTAGCAAGTGCCATCCTATAAACCACGGGCAAGCAAGGTGGTGCTCTCAGAAGGATTTTTATTCACAAAATTAACACACATACTGAGCCCAATAACCATATTGCCCATACAATATAATTGCACAAGCAGAGTATCATAATAGGAATCAAGTTCATACATTGAAGCACTTCCAATTAGCACATAGAAAGCTTCTCACTACAGTTACTATATATTTAGTAGCATGTTACTATTCTGCAAAGAAGTATTTTTAGTATTTGTGACCATATAAAGTAAGATTATAGAGCATCTCAGTACTAAGTATGAATTGCACCTGTTAAGCAGATTTAATAAATAATATATTATGAATAATTGTATAAGAAAAACAATTTATTGTTTTAATGATGACCAGAAAGAACAATTTTTGTATTATTAATTACAAAGGGAAAACAACAAAGTAGTTTTGTTAAACCTTTGGAACAATCTACAGTTACAATAACCACATCATTTAAAATCTCACATTTATTAGATTAGAAGAAACCATATACTGATGGGATTTAATAAAAGAAACCATGATAAAAGCTTTTGACTTATTATTTGAAGGGTTTAAATAAAATAAATCAGAAATAATTAGGACTATAAATGCTTATAATTGTTAGTCAGAACAGTAATTAGAATGATTGAAGTATTTTTCAGATGATTAAGAAAAACAATTATTAAATAATATGAAGAAAATGAATATTTTTTTTTTTTATAGTTGGATGAATCAACAAACTTATTAGATATAGCTCAGTTGGCAGTTTGTGTAAAAATATTGTTCGATGATTTTCTACTAAAAAAAAATCCTTTCACTAAATGGCTGAATTCGAGATGAAAATATATTTTCCACATTTAAGATTTTAGCAGTGAGTAATAAATTACCACTGTAGAAGTACTACCATACTCCATAACTATAAATGGTGTACATTCAATAACTGTTAAGAGCAATGGGTTTACTGTTTTTATGTAGATAAAATTCTTCATACAGAAATTTATATATCATTGTCTTAAATTTGTATACCAAATTATACATTTTAAAATAACATCACTATTTTGTAGTATCAATATTCTATATGACATTAGAAATTTCTATATCAATTTCATCAATAAATCCAAAAATTTAAATTAAATTTCAAAAAATAAAATAAGAAATAAAAAACTGAAATGAAAAAGAATTGATTTTAAAAAGAAAAACTAAATTTTTATGGAAAAAAATCACTAAACTGAACTGATAAAATATATTGATAAAAGTACATTAATTGTAACCTATTTTTCTCTTCCTCTAAAAATAAAGGAAGAGAAAATAGAAACAGAAGTTGATTTTCAAGTTAAAATTCTTATTTAAAAATTGTAGTAGATACAAATGTAATATTTATAGTAGAAATGTTTATTTGTAACATATTTATAATGAATATGAATATAGCAAATAGCAATCAAGAAGAAAAAGATAGTTACTTGGGTAAATATCAAGACAAAAAAGCCTACATTATTACAGATAACTGAAAAATATTTTATTAACATATATCAAATAAATGTAATAGGCTCTAAGCAACAATATAAAGAAATGAACAAAAAATTAATGCTATTATAAAAGATTAAGTTTTACAAGCAAATATAAAAGAAAAATACAAATGCTTCAATAAAAGGAAATAGAAAACATGATTTTCTTTACTCAAATATTGGTGTCCAAAAAAAATTGAGATTATATAATATGCAGCAATGCCAAATGTCAAAGCTATCAAGCTTTTATAAATAGAAAATTCCTATAACAGAAAATTATTAATTAATTTAAGTTTCTATTATTAAAATAAAAATTTATAAGACAAAAATATTAAAATATGCATATATATATAATGCTTATATTAACAATATATATGATACTGATAAATATACTGTAATTTCTTGCCTATATTCTGTGAATTAAATACATAACAAACCTTAAAATTTGGTGGTATGAATTATCTGCCACTGCGTACAATCTAAAGTTTCATAAAAATCCATTCTATAAAATCGTTAATTAAAAATTTTTTGCCAAGTAAAATTTATAAATGTTAATAGGGAGGAAAATAAAAATATAATCAAATTGTTTTCTTAGAATTTAATAGCTATATAGTATGTCAAAGAACAGGAAGTCATATGCTGCTGATTCATGTTGTACAAGATTTTTTATTTTCCATACAAAAATTTTATATGCAGATTAATCAACATTGCAGATTATAGGCAGAAAATTCCAGTACATAAATTTTTATATGTATATAGAATAACCCTGAATTCTCAATTTAAACAACACAAGAAAGAATGATAGCACACATCCAAGTCCACCTATAGTCATGTAATATGGCACATACAGGATCCAATTGAATCATTATCCAATAAGTCCTGATCCCATACAGAACATGAACAAGTAAATAGGATGTGCATTTTGAAATTACTGGGTAAAATCAACATGCTAGGGATATCAATAGCTTTCAACATTGTTAGAAGTACTTGTTTTATGAATTAGGTATGGATGCAACATTTTTTGTACACCATTTCAGTGGATGAATAGGTACTAGGTGATAGACCAAAGGCTTTTATCTATCACTATATACAAGACATAAATGAAATTCTGACAATCTTTGCTCATCCAGCATCTTGTTAAGTTTATATGGAATATACTTGCTACAGACAGCTAGAGATGCAAATGCAGCAACATTCTATGATTTAAACATTATCACTAATAGTCATTTTTTTTTGTTGCTTTTCTGCAATTTACATTTACTAAATTGTCCATCATGTGAATTACCAGCTTCTGCATTCATATGACACATCTCTTAAGGACTCACATCTTAGATGCTAGGGATTTGCTGATCCTGAGTGTTTTAATTGTATAGCATCATTGAGCTATCTACTGTGTTAGTAGTAGCACATTCAATGATAACTGAATTAAGTCTGACAAATAAAATCAAGTCTAGCATCTCCTCATGTTTGGGAAAGGTATTCAGGGTTATTTTGGATGTATATATATATGCATTAAGAAAGCACTGTATATATATATACAGCTCTATATAAAGAATACAACATATCAATAAAAAAAAAAAATAAAGAACTGTCAAGGAATGCACTAAGAAACACTATATGTAAAAAGTAATGTTAAACATTTGTTTAAATTTGATTAATAATTTTCTAATGAAATATGGATGAATCAGTCTATTAGTTAGCTAAAAATACTTATATTGCTTACTTTTTAACATTCTCAGAAACAGAGAAAGATTGAAATATAATTAAAAAAGTTTTCTTATTTACATTCAAGGTATTGAGAGAAGAAAATGTACTTAATATAAATAAGAAACATAGAGCGAAGGGAATTTTTTTAAGAATTAGGTAAGGAAATAATAAAATTAACAGTCCTATGCCAATGTTACAAAAAGCACTTCGCGATACATGGAAATTTTTCTTAGTGTGGCTCATTATACAACATTAATAAATAAACTACAAATTTAGAAATCGAACATAAAACTTTATTACGGCCTTTTATTTTTATTATAAATTAAAAATTCTAACAAAATCGAAACTTTTTTCAATTTGATTTTATTTAAATGGATGCTTCAAGATTTATGCTCGCTGATGCTGCTTTATCTCAATTTATCCAATACATACAGACAAAAAATATCCTTTAATTTATCCAATGGACAAAAAAAAATAAATAAATAAACAAATAAATAAATAAAAAATAAACAAACTGGTGAAGTTTAAACATTTGTAAAGCGTTACTCTAAAACTCGAAATTTTTGATTTCATTGTCTGAAATCAAGAATTCATGACAGAAATTCAATTTTTAAAAGAAAGGAATAGCTGCACGTGCCACCAAAAAAAATTAATACGATGGATGGATCTGAAAATAAAAAGAAATGGATAAAACAGCAGATGAAATAGACCATAATATTTTAAAAGTGGAATGATGATAAGGAAATATGAAGTACAACTGCTAGTAGAAATAAAAAGAGAATAAAAAGTAATAATCCCCAGGAATAAAAAGGAGATATCTCATAGCATTACGAGACTTTTGAAGAAATTGATATATCATTGTGGTCTTATGGAATAAATGAGTAAAATTAGTAAAATGGGGGATCGGAATCCACTTTTCGAAAGACCTTTTGCAAAACGTAAAAGTAAGATGATATAAAGTACTTAGTGTGTGGAAGCCGCTATGGCTGGATGTGATAAATATTAGAGCTACAGTATGCCATTTAATTATTCGAATGCGTCCCATTAATATTTTTAAAAACTATATAACAAAAGACATAAAAGCTACAAGTAGTGAAAATTATAGAGGTTACACCAGAAAAATGTTCCATCATGTATTTTCCCCCATCTAAAAATTATTTTTGAAACTATAATTATTTATTTCTTTACAACGAGAAGAAAAAAAAAAAAATTGGTTTTCCTGTACCAAGTGGAGTCTCACTTACGTTTGGGTTTGGAGTCATATTACTTGATGATTTTTGGATAGCATTTATTAAAGTAAGATTTTATGTTTAATGCCGACAATTCAAATGTTTTAATCAATCTCTCTATTGAGTGTTTTTATTGAGAATGCACTTGTAAATATGACACTCTCTTTTGATATCGAAAAGAATGTATTTATTTTTGCTAAAAATTGAATGAATAAAGCCAAAATAATGTGTTTGCATTATTTGTTTAATTTACATCTGGAGACTTGAAGGTGTATGCAAGATTATATATAAAATGATCCTTTTTAAATTCGAAAGACTAATTTTTTTCTACACTTAAAAAAAATCAAAACGCATGTAACGCTGATTTAAATATGATGTAATTTTACTAAATGAAAAAAGCAAAAATAATTTTTTGTGTTAATTGCATTCGTAGATTATGTTTATATCTGGAATTTTTAAAAAATTTTGAATCTCTGCAAATATTCCCATAATTTTATTTAATAGCAACTGATGGGGAAAAAAACTGTTTTACATTCAACCAACAATTTCTAAAAATTATGCTATGACAAAAATTTTTTTTACAAATAGATTTTTAATTGGGGAATTAAACATTGGATCTACTTTTTACACCCTTCTGTTGTCAACCTTTTTTTTTCTAATGCAGCTGGCAAACACTTAGATAGCTGTCTTGGATGCCTTAAGGTCATGCACAGACGTTACTCACTTTGCATTACCCAGGGGGCGCGATTTTGAAGATAAGCCACGGACGCTGAGTAACAATGCCCCCGTAACGCCTCCTCTACGTAGGACCGCGACCTATGGTTTAAAGCGGATACCGAACCACTACAAACATCCATGGCACCGCCGGGACTCGAACCCGAAACCTGAGGTACCAAGAGCGAGACACTCGGCCATTCAAAAAGCAGGAACTGTGGCCTCGGTTTTCGAACCCCCACCTCCGAAGAGATTCTCTAGACAGGGTCGGCAACCTTTTGAGTCGGAAGAGCCAAAAATTTTTCAAAGTTTTTAAAGAGAATTTTTTTCTTGACAACAATAAAATAACAGGTGGGCTGAAAAGTTCGTGCTGACACATAGCTGACACTAGTATTAAATCCATATGATTTTTAGCTAGCCCTAACCTTCAAAGGACACGTGATAGCTGTTGCACTATTAGTATGGGAGTTATAGCATTCTTAGTGAAGTTATAGCATATCGACGCCAAAATTGATTTATTACGATGAACAGCTCCAAAAAAACTGCTTAGAATCATCAATTCACTGTTGTTTTGGGTCATTGTGATACCTACTTTGAACAGAGTTTCGCATATCAAATATTCATTCACGATGTGTTCAACACGTTCCTTTGATATCTTTGGGTCTCAGCTATCTCAATCAACTTCACTTTACGGTTATCAGAAATTGTTTTGTGGACTATTTTGATGTTTTCGTCGGTAACAGCCTCTTTGGGGGCGTCCACTGCGTGCATCGTCCTCGGTGCTCATTTCGCCTCTTTTTAAATTTAGCAAACCACTTCTCTACGGTTGATTTTCCTCGTACAAAATCCGTATGTTTATCAAGCGAAGCCTTGGTTTCAATAGTATTTTGCAATGCTTTATTAACACACACGAAATTCCTTTTATCCATTTTTTCAAGCTAACAAAAGTTGCTTCAAAAAATGCTATAACTCACATAAATATTGCAACATGTTTATACACGTGTCTTTTGAAGGTTAGGGGCTCACTAAAAATTCATATGGATTTAATACTAGTAGCGCCGATTTTAATAATACTAGCCCACCTGTTATATCATAAATAAAGTTTTTTGATAAAAATATATATATATTTATTCAAAAAAAATATCTATTTAGATCATTCTATTTATTCATTATTAGATAATAACATTATTTAAGTAAAAAATTAAAACAATTAAACATTTACTTACAACACTAACTTATTTCAATAACAAACAATTGAACAAACAAATTCAATGGGAGTGATGGCTTTGCATGGTTATTTAAGTAGAAAATTTAAACTTTAGTAAATAATGTAAAAATAAAAAAAACAATAAGATACATTTGAGAAACAAATTCAATGGATTTCATGATTTTAGAAAGTTTGACGCATAATTTATTGTTTTGTTTCAAACACGACAAAGTTTCATTTTTTTTTTTACTTTACTTTTTAATTATATTCATGCAAGAGAACGCTTTCGCACATAATATGTCGATCCGAAGATAGTCAGCACTCCAAATGCCAACTTCTTTTCACCTCACTGTAGCAATCTGGAAGACTATTCCATGCGTCGAATATAAGTGCCTCAACCGGCGGCATTTCTTTTTTTAAAGCTGTCCACTTTTGTTGCGTTACGTACATACATTTCTAGACCTCCAACTCTTCCAATTTGCTTTTCAACTCTAAAATTTTACACTCCACAAAGCAACCGATCAATTGCATTTCTAGAGATCCAGTATCAATTCCAAATGGCTCTTGGATTTGTTACTATTTGTGTTGAGAGAGGATTTACTATAGAGAATTGCTCAAATCTGTCAGCAAATTCATCTTTAATTTTTTTTTTTATAACTGTGCTGCCAACAGTTACACTGGTTTTATCGCGATATTCTTTAGAAATTGAAAAGGAAGTAATTTACCGCTTTGAATATATTCTGCAAAAAGAAATTAATTTTTTCTTCCAAACAAACCATTACCAAAAACATAGGCTGGGCCGTGTAGCTTTAGATTCAGCTCATTTTAATTCGCTGTGATACGCCATAAAGTAAACTTTTGCAACCATTTTGTCATTCCCTAATTCCGGGTGATAAATGCCTTTTTCATTTAGAATGTATTTATTTCATTCAAGCACAAAAAAGCAAAAACGTTTTAAGACCTGACCTTTGAAAAGCCATCGCACTTTATTGTGAAGAAAGAGGTTTGAATACTGAATCTCCGTTTAAGAATTCTTTTAAACTGACGATGGTAGAGTGCTTTTGACAATATGCAGTTAACAATCTTGATTACTAAATTCATGACCTCAACATTTCGGCCGGAAATGTTTGGCACAAAGCGCTTCTTGGTGTATTATGCAGTGAAACGTAAGAACGTGGTTTATTTTTTGCCTGAAGAATCGTTGTTGCCCTTTATTTTTTCCTGTCATAGGCTCCATCAGTTGCAGTTAGGTATCTTATTTGAAAATATGTATAATATGTATTTTAAAAATATAATACTTATTATATTTTTACCTACCTTTACTCAAAGGGTTTTTTATTATTATATATATATATATATATATATATGTACATACATAATTTTGAGGCCCAACTCTTTACTGTTGTCACACAAAGCATTGATGAAGACGCCAAATTGTCTTGCGTCGAAAGTGAATTAAAAACTACATAGAAACATCCAACGACGGCTCATTTTTTGATAAAATAAATAATAAATAAAATTTAATTTTAATAAATAAAATTTTGATAAAAATAAAAATAATATTTGCGTATGGAACTAAAGAGCCGCAACTTCACATCCAAAGGGCCGCATAGTGGTTTCGCGAGCCGCAGGTTGCCGACTCTTAGACCACTCGGCCACGCTACCGATTGTTGTCAACCTTTAGTCGTTTTTTATTCTTAATTCTAACTATAATATTTTTGTTTTTGTTTTAGAAATATTTGGATTTTTTCCTACATTTAAAAAATCAAAACGTATGTACACATCATATTTTGACTAGAGTCTGACGGAATTTAAAAATTTTCAAAATTACCAACTATTGAATCTGATACAAAATCCTATGATAATTTCATGCGAACCCTACAAGAATCGAATGTTCTCGACGATTCTAAACTTTGTTCAGTAAACTTTTTAAGACTGGGAAAACGATGTTCTGAACCGATTCGACGATTAATGAATGCAGATATTCGTTTGGTATTCAAATGGAACGACACTAGTTGCCTCGTGAAAAGTAGTTTTAGTTTTGCCAAAAGAAAGTCGGATCTGGTAGAACCCATATTCTTCAAACTTTTTTTTTCTTTCTAATTCAACTGGCAAACACGTAAACAGTTGTCTTTGATGCCTTAAGGCAAGCGCTTCCCTGACGTTACTCACTTAGCACTACCCAGAAGGTGCGTGTAGCTTGAAGATAAGCTACGGACGCGGAGCAGCAGTACCCCCGCAATGCTCTACGATCACTGCTAGACCAGGACCTACAGTTTAAAAAGTGGATTCCGAACTACTACAAACATCCATGGCACCACCGGGACTCGAACCCGAAACCTGTGGTACCGAGTGACAGAGCGCTAGCCATTCAGGTTCATATTCTTCAAACTACCAACGCTAATATGTTGTTGTACACAACATCGTTAAAAGATTTTCAGAAGCAAGTTTTTATTATGAAAAACATTTTGAGTTTGAGAGATATCTTTTACAACTCTATACCTGGGTACTGTATACCTGAGGAAGATGTGTACATATTAATAAACACTCAAAAACTATGTTCATTTTATGTTATAGCTGCGGAAAATGTTGACAAAATTCAATTGCCTTTACAATCCCGTTATACGTGTAAAAAATTATCTATTGTAAATGAATTGATTGATATTTATTCAGAGGATGCTCTGTCTGAACAAAAGAAACAAAGACATTCACGAAAAGGCGAAAAGGCTATTTCAAATATTGAAAATTATTGTCGTGTCAATATGAGCAATATCTTTTTATAAATATTTATTTTTATTGTATAATTCATGTGTTATGCTATATTCTGTGTGCGTCCCTTGAAAGAGGGAGGGGCCTGAATGGCCAAGTGGCTAGCGCTCTGGTGCTCGGTACCACAGTTTTCGGGTTCGAGTCCCGGCGATGCCATGGATGTTTGTAGTGGTTCGGAATCCACTTTAAACTGTAGGTCCCGGTCTGTTTAGCCTAAAGTGGGCACAAGATGACCGTAGAACGACAAACCAAACCAAACAAAAAATCTTGAAAGGTGGTGTTTGTTGGTCTCTGCACCTGATCGGATGGGAATCCGATATGTCCAACGGGATGATCCGTTTCCGGTGAGTGCAGGTTTTTTGCCACAGCTGCGAGTGAAGGGGAGATTTTTGGAAAGTATTTTAATTGGCAGGGCCCATACAAAACTTCAGGCCAGATGGTCAGGAACAACAATTTACCAAGACTTTTAAGACTTTCCTTATCTTCGCTTGGAGATTTTATGGACGGGGGTGAGTTCACCGAACGGATATAGACCCTGATATGGTGGCGGCAACCGTCCCCCTCCCCCTCCTAAATGAACTATAAAAATGAGATGGAAAGAGGAATCGAGGAGAGTGAGCAAAATGGAGACGGACTGAAGACAGCGGATGCTGAATGAAGTGCTGAAGGGCCCAGATAAAGAAAAATAGTCTAACGAAGTCTCCAACCGTGAGAAGCCAATACAAGAGACTTCATGCCCGACTCAAGAGAACCGTGCAGCCACGAAACTTTGAATAGTGGTGATAGACTTTCATTCGTCATGGTGCTTTTTGGTGCCCGACTCTCGATTACAACGAGTTAGCAGAAGATCCTTTGACTACAGCGTCTTTAGAAAAAGGTAAATGCTCATCCATGCGACATGATATGGATATGTTTCCCCAGGTCGCTTGCCCGACACAAGAGCTCCTTGAGCGGTTGGCCCCTGCTGCAACAGATTTGAACAGTGGTGCGTATGAACCTTATTAACACCGAAACGTACTTAAATAAATAAATTAAAAAGAGAGGTCCTCTTCCCCAGCTGTCGTGGCAAGTTATGAACTCTAGGGTTTATCACCATATTATTTTAGTATTAAATATTAATTTGAAACTGTGGCAATATTATATAATTACAAAACCAGAATAGATGAATACCTGGCTTCACTTACTATATGGCATTAAGAAACTTGTTAAAAATTTCAATATTTCAATATATATATATTTATATCTTTAAAGGAAAATTCCCGAAAGAAAAAAACTTCCGAGAGAAAAAAATTTCCAAAAAGGTGTTTTTAAAAGAAAATCTGAAAAACACTTCGAGAAAAATTAAAAGAGAAAGTTTTAAAAGAAACACTCCCAAAATCATCAAGAGAAAAAAAAATTTTCTTAAAAGGACGATTTCTAAAAAAATTTCTTACTACATAGATTATATTGTTGAATATTTTTTTGTAATTTCTTAAAAAAATCATATTATATCTAATTTTCATGATACATAGTAAAATAGCTGGCTTACTTGATCTCATTGCTTCACATATATGTTGATTGCGTTATTGTTGTTTCTTGTTCCACTTGGTAGACATCTAGACCAAACCCACGAACCCGTATGGACTCATGTTTATAGGGAAAAGAGGCAGGTTTTGTTGTGAGGGAGCGCCCGTAGGTAGAAGTCAGACTAGGCTCTTTGACGCTCTACAGTCATACAAAATCGGGACCTACGGCTTAAAGTGGATTCCGAACTACTACACACATCCATGGCATCGCCGGGATTCGAACCCGAAAAACTGTGGCAGAGCACCTGACACTCGGCTATTTAGGCCCGTGTTTTTTGTAAACAAGCGATTTGTGGCTTCACCATCACCTTATTCAGCTCGAAGAAATCTCTAAGATTTCAGATTTCTGAAATGCATATATATATTATTATATATATGCATTTCATTTATAGAATCAACACTCTATAGATTTGCCCTAGCTTATTATTTACTTACAACTCTCAATATAAAGGTCGTTACTCTACAAATAAATGCAAAGTAAAAATTGAATGTACTACTTTGTGCAAAAAGTAAGATCAATTTTCAATTTAAATTACCCGGTACTTATGGAATTTCAATTTTTTTCTTTTTTAGGTTGCTGGCACTGTCCTTGACATTTGTGTGAAATTTGACGTCAAAATATTCATTAGTGTTTGAGTTACGCTTGGCTTTGTGAGACGCTAAAACTGATTCCGAAAATTTGAAATTGTTTCCGATTTTTGAAATGACTGAATTCATTGAGCAAAGAACTAGCATTCAATTTTGTTTGCGGAAACGTATAGAATGTTGCGGAAGGCATTCGGTGAGCATTCCTATATCGGAAAGAAATGTTTAGAAGTAGTATAAACAGTTCAAAGAAGGCAGAGAACGCGTTGAAGGCGAAGGGCCCCTGGTCGGCCATCAACCAAAAAATTAAAGATTTGCTGCTTGCAAACCGTCAATTTACAATTAGAGACCTTGCTGCTGATGTTGGAATTTCAAAAGGATCGGTCCATTCCATTTTGGGGCTCAAACGCGTCAAATCTGGATTGGTACCGAAAACACTGAATGCACCAGTTCACACTGCATTGATTCTTCGTGACTTTTTCGCCAAAATGAAACTCATATCGTTCCACAACCACCGTATTCACACCATGTGACTTCTGGCTATTCCTAAACTCAAAAGACTACTCCGGGGACACCGTTTTGAGTCGATTGAAGAGATTCAACGTGAATCGCCGCGCGCTTTGAAGGCCATCCATGCCAATGACTTTTTAGCATGCATTGAGGATTGGAAAAAAAGTTGGCATAAGTGCATTGTGTCCGGAGAGGATGACTTTGAAGGTGAAGAAATAAATTTGGAAGAATAAATAAAAAGTTTTGGATAAAAAATAATGGGTCTTACTTTTTGGGCACAGTAGTATATTAAATTTTAAGCTGCATAAAGTAATTTTTTTTTTAAATTTATCTCCCCCCCTTTATAATAAAGATAATGAAAACTAAAAAAAAATATTTTTTCATATTTTGTTCTAAATCATATTCCCTTAACAGGCCTTCGAGAATGAAAATATATATCAAATATGTTTCAGAATGGTACATTTAATGATGTAATCAATGTTTATGTATTCATTTTCATGACATAGATGGGTAGATTGACTCAGATAATAAGCCAATGTGGTACAGACGTACTAGCAAAAAATCATGTCAATAAAAAGTACTTGTTTACTAACAACTAGATTATTTACTAAATACATGTGAACATTCAAATTGGAATTTCAATATTCATTAATAGGATATATGCATTTCACAGATTTTTTTTTTGTGCAACTTTTTAAAATTAGGATTAAATTACTTATTATTTACTCATAATTTTGTGCTAGTTTCATACATTTAAATAATTCAGATTACTCGTATATGGAGAAATATTTTTAAAATGAACATTTCTTCTATGGGGACTGATGGCCGAGTGGCTAGAGCTCTGGCGCTCAGTACCACAGGTTTCTGGTGCAAATCCCGGCGGTGCCATGTATGTTTGTAGTGGTTCGGAATTCACTGGTCCCGGTCTAACATGAGAGTTACGGGGATATTGTTACTCCGCGTCCGTAGCTTATCTTTAAGCTACACGCACCTCCTGGGTAGTGCTAAGTGAGTAACGTCGGGACAGCGCTTGCCATAAGGCATCCATGACAACTGTTTAAGTGTTTGCCAGCTGCATTAGAAAAAAACATTTCTTGTATTGTATAACAACTATGAAAGAGATTTAAAATGTCTTAATTAATTTTAAAGAATTACGAAAAATTGAAAAAAAAAACTAACCAAATAAATAATCTCAAGCTTCATTTCCTTTCTCTGCACTCTTTTAAATTATGAGATTTCAATTAGCTTTATAAGTTCAGGTAATACATAATTTTGTAACTGAAATTCAATAAATATTTTAAAGTAGTTTAGGTTTTGAACTATTATCATGTAAAAGTTTACCACCAATGAAACCTCTAAACGTCTGTAGATAATAATCTTGTTTCATGAAAACTGAAAAACAATTTAATTTTATTTCTGTACTTTAATTGTATTCTAAAAACCAATGCTACATTTATAAATTTCAACTAGATAAATAAATTAGCATTATAGGTTACATTTGCAATAATATTTTAATATAATTTTTACATTAAATGTCGAGAAAGAAAGAAGTTTCGAGATGAAAACAAAAAAGTGGAACTAGTTACAATATTTTCAGTAATTAAAACAAACATATGACATTTCTAAATATGTATTACGTACATCTGAAGCTAAAATCCTGCAGCATCGTAACAAGTACAAATTACAGGCACAAATTATTAATTTTAAATAGTATTTGAATTGCAAAAACAAGTAATATAAAAAAAAAAAAATTTAATGTCAATTCCTACTTTTTTTTTTTTTGACTAGATATATGCAACTTAAATCTGAAAAAAAACTTAAAATTAAATAATTAAATTTAATTACTGAATTAATATTTGAAAAAAACTGTATTAACATCCAGTGCCATCCACTACAAGTTCAAAAAAATGTATTTGAACTTGAGCGGAGGGAATAAAAAGTATTTTATGAACGATTGAAAATTTGAACAAGATATATATAGGAGAGTGTGAGCTAATAGAAGGAATTGAAGAATAAGAATATAAAACTATTGAAATGTTAAAAAACAGATTGTTAAATTGAAAATATCTGTGTAGTATTTTTCATTTGCATAAACTTTGTAGAGAATTTTTACAAAATCAAAAATAAGTAATTATTAAAATTTTAATAATTAAAGTAAGCATATATATATACACCTAATTACTTTAAAAATACGCTATTTAAAACATTACATACATCTAAAGTTAAAGCTCTATATCTTCTGGGAGTAAATTAACTGGGATTAACTTTAATCAGGCTTTTATTTCCACAATATCTGGATTGGAAATGAATAGATGTTTTAGATGAAGAGAAAAGCAGATGTTTAAATCGAGACAAAAACAACATTAATGATAGTCAAAGCAGCTGCAAATAGAAATGTTTTCTTTTATTCTGTGCACTTATGAAAATTTTTTTTTATACATTATTTCTTTTAACATCTTATTCTTAAAAGAATTAATAATATATTTGTTCTTAAATAAGTAATAAACTAATCATTTACATGTTTTATTTACGTCCCATTATCACGTATGCTAGTTTGGGGTTCTGCTGCAAGGCACCACATTAACTACATCAGTAGACTTGAAAATAAATTTCTAAGAATGATTACTGATTCTCCGTGGTATTTTAGAAATGATGACATTCATCATAGTCTTGCCCTCCCTTCTATTCAAAATTTTATGCTCAGGCTTGCTGAAAAATTCGGTGCAAAACTTGAACATATTCCGAATGATGAAATTTGTAACCTCCCGAGATACGATTTTACTCTGCTGAAAAATGCTAAACGCCCCAGGGCGGTTCTTTACAATTTACAAAGTTTCTAGACGAACTTGTCCTTTCGTCATCATTTCTAGCAGCTGTTACCCTATCCTCCTGTGGAATCTCTTTTTATTTTGCTATTTTACTGTTTTATATTATTCTATTTTACTGTTTTATATTATTTTATTTTACTGTTTTATATTATTCTATTTTACTGTTTTATATTATTTTTCTTTAATTACTTAATTATTGAATTTAATTTATTTTTACTTAACTTTATTAAATTTAATTTATTTTTACTTAACTTAATTTAATTTTTAATTTTAGGTATTATTTTTATTCTTATTTCAATTTTCTTTTAGAATTCTTAATTCGGGAACATTTTCCTTAACTTCTTATTTCCTGTTTTTTGATGACCATGTTTTTCCTACTTATCGACATCTATTCATTTTGACCAGATAGGAGTTTAAGGGCCCCCCCCCTGGGTATAAAATACTCCGACAAACTGTAAAGACTGACTGACTAAATGAGTAATATTTAAAATTCTTAGAAGAAAAGAAATTTTTATAATAATCAAAAATGGTAGAACTGATATACATACTTACAAGCAATCTGTCTGATTTGAGAAATATAATTGTGAAACAAATTGAATTAAACATTTATTATAATAGTACAAGTAGAAAGATTTAAAAAATAATACAATTCTTAATATTCTGCGAATATTTGAATATTTATTGAAAAATATGGAGGCATAAAATATGTCTGATTGTCATACAAAGTTGAACAGCAATTAACAAGTGGAACAAAAGCATATATGAGACACATATTATAATTTTTTTATTACTAACATCTAATAAGAGAAGAAAATTTTCTTCTGACAAACATTAAAATCAACATTTATTAGATCTTAAATATTATTCCTATTGAGAATTGGATATTTGCACTTCTATATCATCACTCTGCTCCTCTCATTCGAGATCTAGTATTGTAGCTGTTTCGAAATTATCGTAAGTATTTCGGGAAAATCAGATGTTGATATATTAATTTTTAGCATAAGATAATTTGTTTTCGTTTCTTGGATTTAGAAAAATATATTTACAATTTTACTGATAGTTTTTCGAAAAATTGTTATTTTTGAATGTGAGAAATTTTTATAAAATTTTGTTCAAAATTTATCCCACCCCCTCTTTCCCATTTCTATATAGTTTTTCATATTCTGGAATTTTTTTCATTCGCAAGAAAATCTCTAGAACTAACAATGTTACTTCAAGTTCTACAATATCTTACATATTTTCTATTTGTTTTGCACCGTGAACGAACCCCTTACTTTAATTGTTTATCTTTGAACAAGGCGGCTCTCACCTTCAGCCACCAAGTGCATGGATCCGGGTCATCCGTAGCCTACTTGCAGCACCGTCGAGGCAACCCCAGACAACCACCGAGGTGGAGGAGGCATTGGAACTGTGCCATCTGCGCTCATAATACTGCGTTCGTCGGGAGACCACTTCTGAACAGTGAGTCTTGTTCGAAAAAATAAACAATAAAAATTTGGGTTTCTCACAGCATGTAAATGACATAATCTAGCACGCATGAAGATTTAATAGGCGATCTACGTGGGAAAATTTTCAGGAATCCAGGTTTATTGAAATTTTTGACGAATATAGATGTATCAGTGTCATTTGCGTAGTTCAGCAGCTTGAAGAATTAGTTGTAAAGGCAACATGCATGCCAAGGAATACATTTGCATTGCAGCAATGAAGAATGATCTGAAATTAAGTAGTTCATCGACTTCCTTAAACGGAACAGATTTTAAATATCAGAGATAGTCGGAAAAAATTTTTGAGCTTTTTATATTCTCATTTTCACATTCTTCATTTATATATTTATTAAAATTTTGATCTAATTATTCATTTAATTTTTAGAGTTTTTTAAAATGTTGTAGTTTTTTATTTGGAAGTTTTCGAAATTTAATAAAAGTGGATCTTGCTTCAATTTAAAGAATATACAGAATCTTCCAAGATTAATAATAATATTTTCACTCTATCACGATATTTGTAAATAGTCAGAGCAAATAAGTATTAAGTATTTTTATTTAAATTAATTTTTTCCTATTTGTAATTATTGCTTTTAAATTTAATACAAACAAGTGATTTTCCATGAACCATTTTAAGCCAAATCAATAATGGTTAAGAAAAATTAAAATCACATAATAAAATAAAGGTGACTAAAAAGATAGAAATAAAAGAAGGCAATAAATTTGACTTAATATTCCATTTCAATTGATTTTGAAATTGCTGATCACATAATAGTTGCTTTATAAAAGTTTGAATAGAACTTATGTAATGATCATAGAATAAACATATGAATAAAATACAATATTTTGACAGTTAATTATGAATTGCCTTACAATAGTATAAAAATAAATAAACAATTAGTATAAATAATTAAAAATAATCTTTTTAAAAATCAATAGTACTTAACATAATTAAGTAGTACTTGTAATTATGTTTACATTTTTTTATTTTAAGCGATTTAATGACTTTAAAAATAATTAATTATTTTTGCAAACCAAAATTGTTTTAAATAAAATGAGAACAAAATTTAAACAAAAATGAAATGTTTTTGCTTCATGTAGTATTAAGCTACACTAAAAGGAATAATTATATTTCTAATTCCTTTGGTATTTTCATGATAATATCTCGTTTATCAATTTCATTTCTCTGATTTAAAAAAAAATACATATTTAATGGGTTTTTGAAAAATTGTTATTTTTGAATGTGAGAAATTTTTTTGTTTTGTTCAAAATTTATCCCACCCTCTTTCCCATTTCTATATTTTTCCATATTCTGGAATTTTTCCATTCGCAAGAAAATCTCTAGAATTCACGTTATTTTTCTTTTCAATTTTTTTTCCATTTTACTTTGCAGCATATCTTTATTAAAAACAAAAGTTTCTTAATTCGCTTTCTCTTTTATGTTCTAGCATTAAATTAACGCGTTGATCAATGGTATCAACAAATTCAGTTTCTCTGTTCATGTAATGATTTGTGTTTTTTTTTTTTCATAGTAACAATGATGTCGTCAATATTTTCTTAAAGCTAACCACATTTCCAATTTCATGTTTCAAGACTACAATATCATACATATTTTCTATTTGTTTTGCACAGTGAAAGAACCCCCTTACTTTAATTGTTTATCTTAGAACAAGGCGGCTCTCACCTTCAGCCACCAAGTGCATGGATCCGGGTCATCCGTAGCCTACTTGCAGCACCGTCGAGGCAACCCCAGACAACCACCGAGGTGGCGGAGGCATTGGAACTGTGCCATCTGCGCTCATGATACTGTGTTCGTCGGGAGACCACTTCTGAACAGTGAGTCTTGTTCGGAAAGATAAACAATAAAAGTTTGGGTTTCCCCCTAACATGGAAATTATTAATACAACATGCGTGATGGTTTGAGGGGAGATCGATCTACACGAGAATATTTTTCAGGAATCTAAATTTGTTGAAACCTTTGAAGAATATAAAGGTATTAGTGTCATATGTGTAGCTCAGCAGCTTGAAGAATTAGTTGTTGTAAAGGCAATAAACAAGTCAAGAAATCCATTTGCATTTCAGCAATGAAGAATGGTCGGAGATTAAGTAGGTCATTGATTTCCTTACACGGAATAGATTTTAATTATCAGAAAGAGTCAGAAAAATATTTTGAGTTTTCTTGTCAGTGTTCTTGTATTCTCATTGTCATATTTTCATTTATATATTCGTTAAAATTTTGATCAAATTATTTATTTCCTTTTGAGAGTTTTTAACTGTTTTAATTTCACTGATTTGATTTCCAATTTTTGAAATTTAATAAATAAATGGATTTTGCTTCTGTTCAAAGAATATACATAGTATACTGAAACTTCCAAGATTGATAATAATATTTTGTCTCTATCACTGACATTTGTAAATAGTCGGAGCAAATAAGTATTAAGTATTTTTATTTAAATTAATTTTTTTTCCTATTTGTAATTATGGCTTTTCAATTTAATGCAAACAAGAGATTTTCTATTAACCCTTTTAAGACACAACAATAATGGTTAATAAAACTTAAATTAAAACAAAATTGTAGAATCAAAAGGACTAAAAAAGATAGAAAATAGCATAATCATCCATTTAATATTCCATATCAATTAATTTTGAAATGCATGATCATATATTAGCTGCTATGTAAAAGTTTGAATACACAAGTTCTATTCAAACTGTATGATGATCAGTTAAAATTGTAAACACAAAATTTTTATTTTATTCTATGATATATTGTGATCATAGAATAAACATGTGAATAAAATAGAATATTTTGACAGTTAATTATGCAATACAATAGAAAATATAACGTATATATAAATAGCATTCAAAAATTTTTAAAAAAATAAAAAAATCATTTTAAAAAATCAATAGTACTTAACATAAGTAAGTAGTACTTATGTTTACACTTTATATTTTTCATTTTAAGCGACTTAAAGACTTTAAAAATGATGAATTACTTATTTTTGTGAACCAATATTGCTCTATACAACATAAGAACAAAATTATAAAAAAAATGAGAATTTTTCGTCAGTGGAGTTTTAAGCAATACTGAATGGAACAATTATAATTCTAAATACTTTGGTATCTTCATGATAATCTCTCGTTCATTAAGTTTTAATGTGATATATTTACTACTGTGTGTTACTCAGTCGCGTATCACTCGCCGTTCATGAAAAGATGGTTGACTGCCTACATTTCACGACTTCGTTTGTAAAAGCGAATAGTGTTTCTCACAACCTTTAGATGTATTGGACGTAGAAGGAGCATTCCTTCTGAATTACCAGTGTTGTGTATATCTTTCTCGTAGGTGATAAAGATCTCGACCTGATTGCTGCTTGTGGAATACTTTCCTCAAGATGAGACCTTTCGAGTTCATGTTCTAAGGTTCAATTATCATGAGTTTGAAGTTCTGTTTTGTGGAAAAATATATATAGAACTGTGCTTTCCTTTTTTTTTTGCAACTTGTCACAAGAAGTAGATGATTCACTCTAGTTTCTCTTTATAAGGCCATATTTCCTAGTTGGGTTTTGTTTATGTATGTTGCATGTTCCCTATGTCTTGTACGGTTGGAGATATCTGATTTGAAAATCTATAATCATATTAAAAACACCACTTAAAAACAGTCCCCAACTGCAGTTCGTCAAAATTCCAATAGTACGTCTTCTTGAAAAATCAATAAATTAAAAAAAAAAAGCAAACAAAATCAAAATTTTGGTACTGAATATTTTGTTGTTTTTGTCTCCTATCATCACAGTTTATTTTCGCTATAACTTATACATTCAATTTATGAATAAAAATGTGCCTGAAGTGTGAAAAGTGATGCCTGAACCTAGAGGGCTTTTTTTTTTTTTCAAAATGCAGCACGATGTGATTACTTCCAATGGCGTCTTGAAGAGCACAACTTCACCTAGCTGCAAGGATGCACCTGAGTATCCGAGTGATGTCTGTCTTTTCCTTTTGCTTCTTTAGTATTCTGCTAAATAGAAATACCGATTATACAATTTATACTTTATTTTAGCTTTGTAAATTATTCGATTTCTCCATTCTATACTAACAAATTCTTTTTCTCTATTAAATTAAGCTACAAAAGAAAACATAAGATATTCCAGATTTTTTTTTTTCACTCTAGCGATAAAAATAGTCATAAAAAACCCTCCAAAAATATCAAAAACTGATTAAATACGAAAGAATAAATTTCATTAAATTAGTTGTAATTAAATCACTTAGTTTTATTAAACTAACTATTACTATTTTTATAGTTTACTATTGTGTCTAAAAAGTAAGACCAATTTTCAATTTAAAATTCCCGGGGCATATGGAATTTCAATTTTTTTTTTCTCTTTTTAGGTTGACCTTGACATCTGTGCGAAATTTGGCGGCAAAATATTCATTACTATTTAAGTTACGCTTGGATATGTGAGACGCTAAAACTGATTCCAGCGATTTTTGAAATGTCTGAATTAATTGAGCAAATAATTTGCTTTAAATTTTGTTTGCGGAAACATATAGAATGTTGCAGAAGGCATTCTGTGAGCATTCCTATATTGGCAAATGTTTAGAGGTGGTATAAACAGTTCAAAGAAGGCAGAGAAAGCGTTGAAAACGAAGAGCCCTCTGGTCGACCTTCAACCTCAACCGACGAAGCTCACGTCCAAAAATTAAAGATTTGGTGCTTGCAAACCAACAATTTACAATTAGAGACCTCACTGATGAAGTTGGAATTTCAAAAGGATCGATCAATTCCATTTTGGGCCTTAAACGCGTCAAATCTCGATTGGTACCGAAAACACTGAATGCGCCAACTCACACTGCATTGATTCTTCGTGACTCTTTCGCCAAAAATGAAACTCATATCGTTCCACAACCACAGTATTCACACCATGCGACTTCTGGCTATTCCCTAAACTCAAAAGACTATTCCGAGGACACCGTTTTGAGTCGATTGAAGAGATTCAACGTGAATCGCCGTGCGCTTTGAAGGCCATCCCTGCCAATGACTTTTTAGCATGCATTAAGGGTTGAAAAAATTTGGCATAAGGGCATTGTGCCCGGAGGGGATTACTTTGAAGGCGATGAAATAAATTTGGAAGAATAAATAGTTTTTGAAAAAAAAAAATAATTGGTCTTACGTTTTGGGCGCAGTAGTAAATCGGTCCAATCTTACAGAAAAAAATATAAATTCATAGGGAACCGAATAAAGTTTAAAAATGACATTCAATTCTTTTGATGAATTTTAAAATCACAAAGTAAGAACACAATTTTCTCATATTTTTTTTTTTTTAAATTTAAATATTCAAAGTTAAGGATTGTGAAACTCAAATTTCTTACACACACAAATTTTTATAAAATTAATCTAGAATAAGTTTTTCTTGATTAATTAGTGATATTTTTTCAAACTGGAAAACAAATGCCTGTTATTATATCAAAAAATGTCAACAATCTTCAACAAATATATCAATTTTCAAATTTTTAGTACATTTTCGTTAAAGTATGTAGACATTACCTCATAAACTGCGTCCGCACATTTTTCTGAATGTTTCAGTTACTACCTTGAATAAAATCATATTTCACTTTATAAATAAAAAAATTTCCTGCACTCCTTGTAAACATTTTATCAAAATGTGTAAAATTAAAAATTTTAATTCTTTTTGCCAGGATTCGCATAATATATTTTAGAAATATTTTCAGAAAATAAAAAAGCTTTTTGCGCACATTATGCATCACAGTTTTAACACGAACATTTTGTTCATGAAAATTTCGCATCAATACAGCATCACTCTCAAACATGGTTTAAAAAGAGAGAAAAACAGGAATGAAAAATTATTTATAGCAAATATTGAGTTTCCTAATCAGTACTTAGCAATGACTTTTGTTTGTACATAAACAGGTGAGGTTTTGTTCATTATTTATAAAAAATGCAACATTAAATAAACATACCTTTTAAAAATAAAATGCTACTTTTTGTTGATTTAAAATGATGCCTATTAATTTTGACAAGAAGACGTCTCGTTGTTGAATTATCTTGTATGCTGATGCTTGGAAAAAGCGAAGGTACAATTTGTTCTTCTTTACCATGAGCACTGATATCGTCTGATGGATCACATGAAATAAGCCAAAACATGCAACAGTATGATCAAATTTATTTTTGAATGATCTATTCATTAGTATAATCAAAATTATATAAAATAAGAAAATATTCCTCATTAAATAAAACACTCTAATTTCAATAACTCTAAATTTTTTTTCGCATCTTACGTAATATGAACATCAAGAATATTCTTACCTTCCTTAAAATTCAACGAGCAACGTAGTTTTTTATTTGTTTATGTTTTTAAAGAACAAGGTCTGTTCTTTTCAAATTGTAACACTATTTAAGTATTATTATTAACACTTGTAAAAAAGGGTAAAAAGGATTAGATCTATGATGGAATATCTTTGAATAATCAGCATTGTTCTTTTTTATCTAATTCGAGAATAAATGCCTCTCATTGTACTAGGAAAATCTAAGCTGTGTTAAATAACTTCAAAGATAAATTTATCAACAAAATTATATCATCTACTAACGCAAAAATTGAGTCGAAGTATTTTTCTATTTCAATTACAACCCTGGATTATTTTGTATTACACATTTCAACTACTGCTGCACGCATTGTTTTTGCATAAATATATTTTTTTCGAAAACTACGTATGCGATGCCTCCAAAAAAAAAAAAAAAACATTTTCAGACATATTTTAAATTTAAAAAAAAGTGGTTTAAAACTAATTTATAACAGGATTTTAGTTTCATAATTGGCATTTAATAATAGATCTTGTTTACATGTAGAGGATACTATTATTAATATATTTGCAAAATATGTCCCTATATATAGCGTTTTCTTTTTTCAAATTAACTTTTAACAATTAATCATCTCATTACAGTGCTTAGCATGTCCACTACTCTTTGGAAATAACGAATCTGTAATTTCTTTTAAAAAATATGTTTCCTCTGATCTTTTGAAATTGCAATAGTATTTGTCATTAGTTGCTTTTTAGTGTTTATACCATAAATATTGATTTGTCCCACAGTATTTGATCCATTTTATAAATTAAACCATAATATGCATATAATAATGATTATTTTATCAACTTTCTTTTCTAAACAGAACCTGCAATAATACTTTCTATACAGGACAACCGAAAATCGTAGTTTATTATTTCATTACGTAACAGATAAAAATTGACGTGACGTTTTTTCAAAAAAATTTATTCTATATATTACGAAATATTCCTTTTATTTAAAATTATAATGATTTCAAACATTCGTAATTATACAAATATTTATCAACTAGTTTAATTAAAATGATGTAAACATAGTACGAACATTTTTTTATCAAATTAACCACTCTAATTTCAAAAAGTTTTAAGATTTTTTAATATTTTACATAAAGTAAACATGAAGAAAAAACATACCTTTATTAAATTCCAGGTTCGATGCTGTTCTCATTGCTTACATCTTTGAAATCCATTTTTTTATGTGAAATACAATTTCCAAAAGTCAAATTAAATTTTCGAATAATTTTCTCATCTTGGTGAAACATGTATACAATCTTAAATTTTGTAGAGATTCCAAAGTCGAAATTGTTTTTTGTTGTAAGTATTCCTTTTTTTTTTTTTTTTTTCCATCTATTTAAAATAGTAAGCAGGATATTATTTCCGAAGCAAATAAAAATCAGATCTTTAAAGAAACGATGAAAAACAATTCCATTCCACAAAAAAATTCCATTGAATATTAAAAAAAATAAATAATCTTATTACAAAATAAATTTTTAGAATACAATTAACTCATACGTTGCCACGAAAAGGATTTTCAATTCTTTCGGAAATATTTACCAAACAAAAAATAAATAAAAATAAAATGAAATTTAGTAAATAAATAATTAAAAGAAATTAAAAAGCATAATTCGTTTGCAGACAATTATTTAAGACTTTTTTTCTAAAGTTACTTCAATCGTTTGGCAAAATTTAAAATTTGTTTTCAAGATTATGTTTTGAGAATAATATTTTATCGTATGAGTCGAATCCGGTGAAAGCAAACATACATCTCTACATCTCATTGGCAGAACGCATTTCAAAAAAAGGACAATATCACGTGCTCATATGATTTCTATATAGTATGATTCGTATCATTTCCAACCGTTTGCCTTTATAAGCAAAATAATTTCATAAGGCTGAAAGAAAGCAAACGATATTTTTATTGCTTTTCCGAAATGAGGATATCAGACATGCTCTTTCCTCCCAAGTTTTAAACAATTTGTTTATAAAACTGCACAAAAATTTTATAACTCAATTCAAGATATCAGTAACTCTGTTTTGAATGTTCTAAGCAACTATGATTACGACATTTCTGATTTTAAAAATCGCAAAAGACCTCGCGCTGTTCTGAATATTATTCATTAACGTTTGATATCCTCCTTTCCGAATTACCATGCAGTTTCTCCGCTGAGTCACGTTTCCCCTCCAATTGCTTTTGTTTGTTTCTATTGTTTATTTTTTTTATTACCTTCTTAAAAATTATAATAATAATATAAAAAAAATTATATATGCATAAATTTTGATTTGTTAATTAATAAAAAAATATAAATAATTAATAAGTTAATTTTTTTTAATAAATTAATAATATATATATATATTACTCTTTTTCTATCTAATCAATGGATCAATGGGCTTAAAGCTTAAGAAACTTCTCTCATTCACACAGCAGCAGGAGATAGAGGTTGCTAAGCAACCAAGGTTCTCAGTCAATCTAGCAAATCGTCATCGTCGATATTTTTACTCATAATAAAGACAGCGAAAAGCTGATGTCTTTGAAAGGATGGCGATTAAATAATATTTTTTTGGAAGTTCTCTGTCTTATTTCATTTGAAAAATTGTGCAGAACTTTTTATAAAACTGATAATGAAGGGTTTTTTTTTTTTTTTTTTTTTTAAATTTAAGTAGCATAGAAGTTTGGATTATAAGGCTCACCGATGTTCAATAACACAAGAAAGTATGCATACTTTTGTTCTTTGGTTTTGTTTTATGAAAATGTATGATGTTCAATTGATTTGATAACATTTTGATGGTGGTAATGCAATAAATATTACATTTAATCTAATATAATTTAAAACAGGGAATAAAGCTGCTTTTCCTGCGGTCAGTCTCATTAAATGCCTATTTTAATTTTAAAAAATTACTTTGTTTGAAAAAATTACAGGTTTTGATGAAAGATTCAAATTGAAAACATTATTAGGAGTAGTTAAAGGAAAAAAAATTAAACATTTCTTTATTTTAAAAACGTTTTATTCGAGGGTTTTCTATTTTTATTGCAGACTAAAAGATGAAATACTATTTTGTCAGTAAATTGTTATATCGGATACAGGATATGATCTTTATTTACGTAATTTTGTTTTATCTCCAAACTAAGTTCCGCGGACAAATTGCTGTTCGCCACATTTCAGTTCGATTTCACTATAAAATTTATGATGTAAGTAAATTATAAAAAATATTAATTAAATGTTTTCATGTAAGTCCAATTAAGAAATACAATAACACATACATGATGAAATTGAAGATTTTAACTATAATTAATGATATGATATTTGTCCCAAAAGTGACTAACATAAAAATTAATATGATTAAAAACATTATAATTATGATTCATGAGATTTATGTAGCTGTAACTTTCCACTGATAATTGTTTGCAGTTAGAGTCTTTTTTAGAATGTTTATTTATCATTTTTTTTCTCACAGATAAGTTGTTCCAAAACCTGAAGAGAATCCACAAGCAAATTTATGCAATTGATCAAACTGAGTGACTCGCAGAATTTCAGAAATAATGTGTATTTTACTTTAAAAATATCGCTACACTGCAAATCAATAATTTCCATTTGAAATTCTAGGCTAAGGATAACGTACAACGCGCCTGACCTACGGATAAGGATATTCCAAGTTCGCATTAACATATTCTGGCTCGACATATTCGCATTAACCTTTTGCGGCCAAGTGGCTCGCGTTCTGGCTATTGGTACCACAGACTTCAGAATCGAATCCTGCTGGTGGCATAGATGTTTGCGAGTGGGTCGTATCCACTTTAAATTGTAGATTTGATCTGTTTAGCCCTCGTGTGCACATGATTGACAGTAGAGCGACAAATCAATTCAAATCCTTCGTGTTGATGTTCAGAAGTCTATCATTTTTTTTTTTTTTTTGTAGACGATAATTAGAAACTGATTTTTTTGTCATTGTGTTCATATTTATCTAAATATCTGATAAACTTAGTAGCTGAAAATTTAAATTACCGTACTATGAATAATGAATCTTGCTCCACGAGCTGTATAGCGGCCTGGTGGCCAAGTGACTAGCGCTCTGACGATTGGTATCACAGACTACAGGTTCGAATCCTGACGATGGCATGGATGTTTGTGAATGGTTCAGAATCCACTTTAGATTGAATATCCGGTCTGTTTAGCTCTCGTGTGCACAAGATTGACAGTAGAGTCACAAACCAATTCAAATCTTTCAAGTGGACATTAAAGGCTGGTTCCCACGGGAGGCGTGAAGCGTTGAAGATTCACGCGGCCGGCAAGAAAATTTTTCGACCCCTTCACAGCGAAACGTCAGAAATAGCATTACGCCTAGTCAAGTTCCGTTTCGAGTTGAAAGTAGGTCAACACGAAGCGGTGGATTTCAAACCGATTTCAGGCGAACGCGGTGAGACTAGTCAACGCTTCACTCATAAACGCCTCGGTGGGAACGAGCCTTAGAAACAGATTTTTTTGCTTTCATGTATAAATTATGACCTCTCTCAAAAAGTATGCGCCGTAATATCACGTGGGCTTGAAATGTTGCAGTTGAAGAATTTTTAGCAAAAATAAAAATCTTCTGCTGTAACAGAAAAATTCATAAAGTGTTATATAATTATTATTAACTATTTATTGCTAGAAAATCTGTTTTCTAGTTCTGTTTTTGCCTCATTTTTGTATTGTTCTCGATATCAAGTTTATATACTATATATATATATATCATTTAGATAAATAAATTTGAAGGTGAGATTGGAGAAAGATATCGCCATGGTGCCCAGCTTTTTATACCTTCACTCCACTTTGTCAATTTTTAATCGTAACGTTTAACAACATTTATTAATCTCTTCTTAAAATAGATTTGAACGTAAAAATGTCGAGTTTCCGTTATGCCCCTTCACTCTCATTTAAATTTGTTTGGTTCTTTGTACCTAACCCCGCGTGATAAAATTGCAAACTCTATCGTAAATGTAATACCTTATTAGATAATAATAAGGTATACATTAAATAATAGATACCTTATGCAGATAGACTGCCACAATTATTATAATGTTTTTCTAATGCAGCTGGCAAACACTTAAACAGTTGTCTTTGATGCCTTAAAGCAAGCGCTACACCGACGTTACTCACTGAGCACTACCCATGAGGTGCGTATAGCTTGAAGATAAGCTACGGACGCGGAGTAACAATACCCCCCCCAAAGCTCTACGATCATGTTAGATCGAGACCTACGGTTTAAAAGTGGATTCCGAAACACTACAAACATCCACTGCTGGGACTCGAACCCGAAACCTGTGGCACCGAACGCCAGTGCGATATCAGGCCCTTATTATTATAAAATAAAGCAATATATAATAATTATTATAAAATAAAGCAATATATTTTAATATTGTTGCATATGATCATTTTATAAGGCACTAATTAAAATGATTATCATTTTAGAGAATTAGGAAAAATACAGCATTGCTTTACTTTAATAGTTATTCCGTAGACAAAAAGTATGAGAAAATAAAAAAGAAAATTGAACAAAAAGAATAGAAACATACAAATATTCTTTTTATCGCAATGAATATTTATTCTGATACTGTAACTGTGATTTAGTTCAATAAACAAGAAATATTTTCTTGAAAAAATTAAGAATATTAAATACTGAAGAAGAAACATTTACATTATTCTTATACGAATTCAATTTATTCAAATACAATTTATTCAAATACAATTCTCCAATTGAATAGAAATTGTGATTACACAATCACAATCAATAAAAATTATGAAATACAAATTAAAATGCATAGTTAAAAAAGTTTTCATGTATGATAGAAAGAAAGAAAAATAAATTAAAAAAATTAAATTAAATTTTTACAGTGATTATTAAACGAATTATTCCTTTGTAAGAGCAAATAGAAAAAAAGTTAGTTTTATAACAGAACAAAATTTTACATTAATAAATATGCCCTTTTTTCTTCATCGTGAAATTCCGAGTTAATAAATCCTCAACTATTTGTTCTTGAATTGAAATAATTATAAAAAAGCAAATGAGCGATGAACAGTATCTCAAGATTTCAGGAATATTTTTTTATCAGTGAAGGAATGAACGGTCATATTTATTTAAAAACGCGAATATCGCCAAATACAACACTCCTATTTAATTTAAGATGGTCACAAAATACTACAATTTTATTGAGCCTTCTCTGTGAGTACTTTTGGACACTAAGGTCTAATTACAAATAATGGTGAACACATTTATTTATATTATTCCTGGTTGCATTATTATTATTATTATCAGATTTTTGCGTCAAAATGTTAATCTGAATTTAAGTTAAACGTGAAAGGATGTGGGAAACAACGAATAAAAACAAGTGTCTGATTGGCTGAAATTTCCCGTTCGTAGTATTTGGGGCAGCTTGAGAGTAAGTTAAAGGTTTTAAAAAATAATAATAAAAATAAATAAATAAATAATAATTATAATAATGAGTTGGGATGATATACAGGTTAGCCATAAAATTTAGAATTTAACGTAAGAACAAAACACATGATAGCAAACTTAAAAAATTAAAACTATAAAATGCCAAACGATTTTCTTTTCTTGAAAAATCTCGTTTTCACTTTTAAATGAAATTGACTTTGCTTTCACCTGAAGTCCTTTTAGAACTATTGCCCATTAATTAATTATTTAATTATCAGCACTTGGAAGAAGTTTAAATAAATATTATGCATAAAAAAAAAGCTTATGAAAGAAATTTAAATAAATCAATAAGAAAAGTTGAAAGCGACCGAGGGAACGAAAAACTAATCAAGGACACGGAAAAGCGATCAATTAAACAAAGAAACCATGATACCCTAAACAAAATTATGGTAATAAAAGTTATTACAAGAATTTGTAGAGATAGTATGTTTCTTATAAAATTTGACACGAAACACAACTTGAAGTATGATATACAGTAATGATTGTGTGACATTTATATTATTTTTTAATTAATGACTCTCCAAATGAACAGTCTAGTGCCAATTTCTTTTGTTAAACATTAGTATCAATGTGCTAAATTTTACGATGAAATTGTAATTCGATTCGATAAGATATATCAGATGTATCTTAAGGTACACATTCAAATTTCCCGGCTTTTTCATACAAAGCATCATGGGTATAATTTATCCTTTTGTAACGATTACGCGAAATTCACCTAGAAGCAAGGGCGAGGTTCTAGAACGATGTGATGTAGAGGTAGTAAAAAGGAATCGAAATGCAAAGGACAGTTACAAATTATTGAAAATACTAATATTTTTAATAAAAACAAATATTGAATAAATACTACTTGAAATAAAGTATTAAAATTGCATTTTTTTTTTCATTACTTTTTATAGCAATTGAATGAGGAAGAAATTTACATAATTCAATCGTATTGAATTTCAAGATTAAGTGATATAATTATACAGGATATTTATATTTCAATAAGTTAACACATTTTAATAGTAGAAAGTGAAATTTTCTGTATAAGAAAAAAACAAATTAAAGAATAAACATTTTTTTTTTTTTTAAATTCGCAGTGAAGAAGAAGAACTGCTGTTCATTTCTGCTTCTTCCTCACTGGGAAAAGCCAATTGCGAATTTGTTACTGCAGTGGTCGGTCGATGTTGGTTCTTAGGATAAAAGAGATGAAGTGGAGTTCCAGTTTTGTTAATGAATTCGTTTGTAATAGATCTTTTGAGCAAGGATAATCGTTTAAATTATACTGTATGAATTGTTGAGTTTAGTGGATTCTGTCAAATAGTGACTCTTCTAAGAGTTAAGATTTTAAAAGTAGGCCTAGGAAACCATTGATGGTAGTTTTCAAATATCGATTAGTTGGAACCATCTTTAATGCATATTGAACCAATGTTGTACTTTTCTAGTTAAATTCGACTGTTGCAGAATTGAAAGAAGTAATTGATTTCTATTGTATTTAAAATTTTTCCTATTGTTAGAAGATCTTTTTTATATATTTTTTATGATTTGCCTTCTTTAAAAAAAAAATCTCCAGATTCTCAAAAATTAAAATTATAATTTGTCCTATGCTTAAAAAATTTTCGTTACTAGAAAATAACTTGTTTTCCTTTTATTTTGAAAGACGCTTTCAATGAAAATTTGATAACTAATTTTAATATAAAAAGATCACTTTTCCAGCGATTTTTCATCTTTTTGCAATTTTAGTATGAAAGTGTTAAATTTAATTATTTATGTATTTTCTCGTTTTCATCTTATAAGTATTTATTTTGAAGACATTAAAAGTAGTAATTCTTTTACAGATATTAAAAATAAATTTCCTTTCAGGTAATATACAGGATTCAGAAATGGCTAGATATTCTTTTATAGATCATCGTAAGACGAATCAGATTGGTCGACAGCCGCATGGGCGGGGCTTACATGCATGTCACTATTAAACAGCATCGAAAGTAAAATGTCATACAATAAATCGAACTTAAATGACCCTAAGTTAGTTATATATATTTGAGAAAGGTGATTAATGTAAAATATTTATTAAAAGAAATGTATTTTTTTCAACTTTAGTTATTTTTTTTTTCAAGATGCTACATTTAACTAAAAATTATATCAAATTTTAATTCAAAATTTCATTTTTCTAATCTTTTCCTTAAAATTGTGATTAGATACATCAATTATAATTTTTATAGTTAATAAAAGGTAGTTGACTAGGTCTAGTACTTCTCTGCATCATGGTAAAAGAAAACCCTTTTTAAATTTGTTTAAATTGCATGGTTATTTCTGCTGCAAGGTGCAAACAAGTATTATTATCTCTAAAAATTTTCAATTTTAATACAACAAAAGCAAGTATTTTTATCTCTAAAAATTTTCTTTGAAGTCTTCTTTTATCACTGTTAACTTAAAATTTATGTAATGAAGAGAAACTGCATGTTAGAGAGGGAAAGGAAAATGCTTTTAACTGGAAAGGGATAATTCATGATATAAGTAATCTTATTAAATATCAATGATGAATTGAGTGTTCATGATTGAGATTCATAGATATTCATAATGTAGATATTTAGTTTGCACTTGAAATATATTTTTCTTTTCAGATACTTTGAGTATAATATATGTATGAATACTTATTCTGACTTAAGGCAATTCGGAATGTAACCTGTAGAATCGGGCTTTTTGTGTGCAAACATTCAGAAGCTCGTCTCTACAGGAACGTTACGGATGTGCTATTAACTTAGTTATTCGCATAGCTGTGATTGGTAAGTAAAAAATTTTTTTTAAATTCTGCTGATGTATGAAAACTTTCTCGACTCTTTCTGCTGGACCAGTATTGATTTTCTTAAGTAATTTCTTAGAGGGAATATACTGGGTTTTGGCACTAAAGAGTTCTAATAGTGCATAAGATGGGAACTGTATTTTTATAGCAACTTCCACTGCCTACTGTTTGTGTGGGAGTTTGATAATGGGTTGGCGGAGGAGAAGTGGCAACAGAATTGGTCATTTTGATTCATCTACTATTGCCCTTACTGAAGAAAAGTAATTTTTGCACTGCCTGAAGAAGCCATCTTCAGTTGTATTCAATCTACAATTTAAAAATATTAAAATAATCTGGTTTAATTGATTAAAATTATCTTCTAGATGTTAGGGAAATATAATTTTATTTTGAAAGCCAATTTGATTCCTTTTCATACATTTTAAGAATGGCAGGCCATGGACCAATTCCACCATAACATTTTGTTTGATTACCTGCAAGTGGTATGGTTTTCATTTTGCATTTTGGTGCTTTGTTTATTGGGAATAAGGGTACTTACGCATTAATGCTACCTTGGCTACAGTTGCGCCAATAAAGAGCAATCTTGTTGTTCGCACGCGCATGCAGTTATCTTTAAACGCCAACCGCAGCTACAGATTTGGCGGTTTTAAGTGGCGCCAATCTACACTTAAAATTTTTGTTCCAAATAATAAAATATATAAAACACTTAATTTAAAATCAACGTCAACTCCTCGCACCAGCAGTATATGAATCTCAAAGCTGTACAAATGGAATTCTGCTTCCCAAACCAGTTGTCTTTTCTAAGTCCCACACGATAAGCACACTGACTGAAATTGCATTTCCAAAACTTACGTTCACCAAAATAAAGTTTCATGTCATGGGAATTGGGACATTTTCGTTTTGTTTTGTTAAAATATTTCGCTCCTGAAAAAAATTAAATTGCATCTTGTTCTGTTTCTGACAAATCCCAAAAACGCATTTTCGTAGCACTACAAAATGGCGTCAAAACTCAAAAGGAAGTCTGCAGCTGTTAGATTGGTGCCACTTAAAAACTGCCAAATCTGTAGCTGTTAGATTGGCGACACTTGCGCAAAAACCGCCAAGTCTGTCGCCAAGGTATCGTTAATACATAAGTACCGAATAAGTGATTGTAGTATAACTATTAAATCTCTTTTACATAATTATTCTATGTTATTTTTATCTCATAATTTGCAATGAATATGTAGTCTTCATGGATAATTTTACACTGTAATTTTCTTGGATGGTTTGTAGACTTCAAAGTAACCTTTTCGGAGTTTTAAATCTCCCAATTCTTAGCCATTCCAAATTACTTAAAAATGCTTGTGTGCCAGAATAAAATCTAACAATGAGTTGGTCGTCAATAAGATTTTTTGAAATCTTTCATTTGTTGATGTAATATTTCTAATTCAATGTTATATCCAATTACTGTTTCAATTCTTCAATCTAATCTCATTGGTATATTAAATATAAATTTCAGTGTGTCCCTTTAATTGAGGGAAATTGAAATTTAATATTAGGCAATTAATTGTTGCAACTCGATGGAAAATGAAATTCTGCAAGAAAATTACTTAACATTTATGATGATTAATACATTGGTTATTGTAGAATTAAAGAATGGTATTGCAGGTATTTTGGAAATAAAATTTAAATTTATACATTATCAGCTTTTTTTTACATACTGAAAACAAGCAAATCAATGTACAATAAATTAGAAATGAATAGGTAAAGAACATTTATCCAGTTATAATTTCAACAAGGCATTCTGTTTCACTATACAGTTATATCACTTGACACTCCTAATATAGTATAGCCATTAAAAAAATATAGTTTTCTATTAAACAATTATAAAAATGTGTAAAGATATCTGAATTTGTAAAACTTTTATTTTTTTGTGGCAGTTTTGTATTTCAGGTAACTTATTGTAAATTAGAAAATCATTAAAATTTACTAATAGGAACAGAAACTACTGGATAATAAAACTATTGAAGATGGATAAAGCATACTTATACATTCTTCATAAATTAAGTTGAAAACCTAAATAGCACATCTTTCCATTTTACGAAAGCAATAATTTTTTTAAAGGGAGATTTACTGTTTTGGTAAACTTAATAAGGCCATAATGATGTAATCAGTAATAAATTACAATCAGAATTTTGCTTATTGCCAAGTGAAAATTTAGATATTGATACTTAGTGGAATGTGAAAAGGTGTTAATGGAACATTCAAGTACAATGAACTGACAAAGTTAATGCTGCCCATCTAATAATTCCACTAGGTAATGCAGTATGAAAGGATATTTAGTTAAAGCAAAAACTAAATTTAGATCTAGTATAAGTAATTAAATGTTAGAAAATTTTTTTACTGATCAAAATTTTTTTCATTGTAGCCATGGTTTAAAAAAATTAAAATTAACTGTTCTTAAAGTATCTAAAAGTATTTTCAAAATCATTAAATTTGAATAAAATTTAAATGATTTTCCTTTTATGTTATGTATTTAGTAGTCTACTTTGTATACATGTTTTAAGCATTGATGATTAGCATACTAAAATCGTAAGTGATATTTTTAGAAAAATCCTGTTTTGTTCATTTTATTTTTCGATTTTAAATTTTAAGAAATTTAAATATTTTGCATTTTTAAAAGTCAAGATATTACATGTTTTAATTAACTGCTCTTTAAAATTATTTGTTAATTTAAAAAAATTCAGTTCTGTTAATTTTTCTTATTGATTTAAATAATCTCAGGGAAAATGAGTTAGTGTAAAAATCTTATTTTTGAAAAATAAAAAAATCTGATTTTTTTATAAGTCAATTTTTGGATGTAACAAAAGCATTGGCATTAGAAATTTGATTAGAACTTTTATAATATATTTTTGTTAGTGATAGCATATTTAATTTTTTTTTTTTTTTTTGCAATCTATATTTATTTTGACATTTGTTCCTTATAAAGAAATCCAGTAAGATGAGTAGATCATATTTTAAAATTTTTGGTATATATTTTATTCTTTTAACATGCTATTTTTAATTAGCTTAAATAAAAATGATACCTAAAATGAAATTTTTGTAATTCTTAGCATAGTTGTGAATATCATATTAGACATGTAACTAGAGGGGATTTTACTCTAAAAATGTGAGGCTATAAATTTGATGTTATATGTTCTAAAATTTTATTCTGTGAAAACTCATTCCTCCAACTTTAAAATAAATATCTAATATGTTATATGCTTCAGTTACTATGGATTGAGTTACTGTTTGAAAAGTATAAAACTTAGATTAATTATCGAAGGAACTTGTAAGGAAAATTTAAAAAAGCCATTTTTTAAGTAGTAAGTTGGAAAATGTAATTGATAACCTCCATGGATTCTGTAAAAAAAAAAAAAAAAAAAAAAAAAACTTAATTCTATAAAAAAAAATTAATTTTATTTATTTTTCTTAATTATAAAATTAAGGAATTAATATTGAATATGCACATTCTTATATATGTTGCTATTACATTTTTCTTTAGTTTAAGTAAACTGTAGTTGACAATGTCTATTTAGGGTAGGATAGAGTATAATGGGTATGGTTTAGATTTGCATGTACTGTGAAGTCTGTTTTTGTGATTTTGAAGGGTCGGTTGCATTTTATCCATCTCGGTAGTATAACCATTCAAACATTGACTAAATCAAATGAAATCTTTACTCTGCATAATGAATTAATGGAGATAGTTTTAATACTTTATCAATGATTTGTAATTCTCTATAACTAGATACCTAATGTGTCAATAATATTGAACAACTTTTGATATCTAAAAAGGCGATAATGATGTGGAGGAAAAATGGCTCTTGTCTCTGTAAAATTTATCAAGACGATCTTCAGTTTTGCTGTAAATTGGAAAATCATTTTCTTGTCAAGGACTCAAAATATAAACGAGTGTTTAAATTACAATACAAGCTGCAGAACTGTGTCTGGGTATTGTGAACTACTTTAAACTTTGCCATGGTGATTCTATAAATTTTTGATACTCATTACATTGTTAAGAAGGAAAAAAAAGTGCTACATTGAACGAGAATGAAGTTAGTGAAAATCAATCATCTTTATCAAAAAAAGATTTATTATAGACATTCATTTCTGATGACAAGTGCTTTGGAACTGGTTTCGAAATGGTGCAGACCTTTATTGGTAACCAATTGTAAAATGCTAAACTATATTTTTCAATAAAATAAAATAAGTTACATTTTTAAGCTTTTATACTTTCAAGAGAATTTATTGAACAATATTTTTAAGTTTTTGCAAATTTAATATGGTTTTAGTTTAGTTTTTAATTTGGTGCATAGGTTTTTGACTTAATTTTTCATCCTTAATTTTTCAAGACAAGTCAACTCTTTTTGGGAGATTTCCTGTAGAATACTGCATAAAGAGACCTTATATTTTTAGCTTTTATTACAAATTTTCATAAAGTTTTTTTAACTCAAAATACCTATATTTCATTTCAAACTGTTGTTTGACCTTTATGGATTTAAAAATTGTATGTATTCTTATCTGTGTTAGTCCAATTTTTAACAAATTTCAGCATAGATATGGTAACATTAAATCTTAAGTGATCTTGAAATTAAGCGTGTTTTAATGCGAACTCAATTTTCTAAAAATTATTGCATTACTTTTATGTAATAAATACAACTACATTTGCATATGTGCATTTTTGTTTATATAAATTTTGTGATAATATAGGTGGTCACTTTGAAAAGTAACACATGTTTATCATTACTGAAAAGTTTCATTTTAGTTTAGTATGATTTCTGTATGATGGTAAAATACAAAATAAGCGGCACATATATTTTTTCAAATATGATTGCTGTTCTACTGGGAAGATGTATGTGGAAAGGAAATGGCTAATTTGTTTCACCAACACTTTTTAAGTATTGACCTGCAATTCAGAAAATTTTAAAACTATTCACTTTTAAAATTTAGAAGTAAAAGTATTCTTCCTGCATTCACAATGCTTTTGAAAGAATAATCAATCTATAAAAATTAATGAGGAGACTAAGACAAAATAAAAAGAATGGTGAATACTTTGATTTCTTAATATTTATTTTCTAAATCAGAAAAAAAAAAAGTGTATCATACAACTTGATCAACTTTTATTGCATGTCTGCCAATTCTCACATTTCTTCTGCACAGACATAAACAATATGCATTCCACATTAATATATCTTTATGGATCATTCCCCATCAAAGTAGCACCTTCAAATTCTGATCAAGGTAGTTGATGTATAGCACAAAACAATATAAAATTCTATTAAAATGTATGTATCCATTTCGATAATAAAGCTATAAGTTTCTAAAATAAAATTAAAATTTTTATTTAATTTTAATAACTAAATTTTCTAAAATTAATTTTGAATAAAATATCCTTAAAATCGTACAACCAGCAGTTTAAAATTATAGCGTCTCCTGATTGTAATAGAAATGTGTTTATTATTTTCATATCCTTTATTATACGTATCAGAATAGGGTTTTTGAAATGAAACATTCTAAAGTGTCAAAACAGTTAGAAATTTGCTTACATTATATGATACTAATGGATATATAGATAGAATAATTAGTTTTTAAAAATATCCACCTTAATGGGAATTCCATTAGAAGAAAGCTTGTATACAAGACATTTATATTAATAAATTTAATTTTACAGATCTAGCTTTAAGAATTGAATTTTGATTCTAGGATCATGAAATGTTTTAGAGGTGGTTTGGTACGTTTTTTTATATATAAATTCGGGTCTTTATTTTTTTTTTTTTCTATTTGTGACATATTTTTAAAATCTCTGGGAATAAACTGTTTTTCAGACTGCTAAGAACATTTCATATTTTAAAATTGTTTAATGGAAATTATTTATTTTTAAGCCATTTTTTCAGTGAAGCAGTTAAGGTACAGTGAAACCATTAGAACATTATTTTTTCCCAAGTAGTTATTTCTTTCATCTTGTTTAATTAGTTTTTATTTGAATTTTTAAGAGTTGACCAGTTCATCAAAACACCTGTTGATATAAAATATTTTAACCTTTATGAAGTTTTATCTTTGATTTATTTTAAAATTATGGGAGGAATTAGGCCTTTTTCTTTCATTGCTGACATTTTTAAGTATATGATTTTCACTACAAACAACGATACAATTCACACTATTAATGACACAAACATTTCAGTGTATCATTTTCTATTGTTTTCGAAATAGACAGTCAGAAACAACTCCCCACATTTGTGTGTCAGGTTCGTATCCTGGCGGTGGCATGTATGTTTGTTAATGGTTCAGAATCCACATTAAACTGTAGGTCACAGTCTAATTAGCCTAAAGTGTGCACAAAATGACTGTAGTGAGTCGAGTGACAAACCAAACCAACCCACATTTGTGTACTGTGTGAAAGAAGGTTTCCATCTGACATTCTAGTCCATTTCTTGTTTTTCAATGAATAATACCAATGTTGAAACATGCAAACATTTTTTTTTTTTCTCATTCCAAATACATAAAAGGTAAGCAATTCTTTTGAAAAATCCTTTTAAGTTCTGTATTGTATGAGAATCATGGCAAGTTTAAAGTTCAAATTATGGGTATTTTTTCTACAAAATCAAATTGTTATTTAAGAGACATAAATTTTAATCATAAGGTATTGTCATTATTTAAGCAAAACTTTGCCACTGATTTTAAACTCATAAATAAATGCTATTTTTGTAAATTAACTTCAAATGTTTTCATAAAATAACACTAGATAATATTTATATTATTAAAGAAAATTCAATGAAATCTTATCTTAGATTTCTGTAAAATTAAACTGAAATAATAAACAGTTTAAAAAAAAAAAAAGAAAGTAAAATAAAAATTAGAATATTCTTTATCAAACCACAGTTGGGTAATTCCAGCCATAGCAACCAATTTATAAAGCTTAATAAAAGCAAGCTTAAATTTCAGAGGACTGTCCAACACTCAAGTGAACTGTGACTCAGTGCTTTCATAAATACAAAAAATCTTAAATTTCTTTTATAATACCAATATTTTTTTTTTATTATTTCTTATTACATAAAAATTATAAAAACAAATATTTTTTATCTGCATTTTCTATTTTAAAAATATTTATTTCAGTGATTAAAACTTCTTAATGAATTTAAAATAATTGTTATGGTATGACATTTTTCTAGTCATGGTGAACATCTTCAATTTTCATTAACTAATTTTTTGTTTTTCTTTTTAACAATCTATATATTTTACAAACTCCCAGAACAGTATCTTCAAATGAGACCCAAGAAAGCTTAATGGTTGAACATCTTTCATAAGGTTGATGCATTTCATTATCTTTCAATTTATTAATTATTATAGTTGATATTAATTTCATCATTAATATCTTTCAATAGTTAAAATAAAAAAAAAAAAAAAACTTTTTAGTGAGAATAAGATGTGATATTGCAAATTATTGTGACTAGTTTGAATAATTGAGAAAAAAATTAAGATAAAATTAAAGTTTTATGCACAGAAAAAAATTGAATACATTTTTTAAATATATTTATTAAAGTGTTGTATTGGTAATACAAATTTATTAGACCTGCATTTATCTTCGGTTAGTATAATATTTACCAGCATAAATACGGCAGTAAAAAGAAAAATCAAAGTTTTGAAGTTACAACAGTTTACCTCTGGAGTGCATCATTAAATTTTAAAATGTTAATAAAGATTTTATTAATCTTGGTAATTTAACCCTTGTGTACATTTGACGTCTGAGTTTCGTCATGCACTTGTTTTACCTAGGACGGATGACGAGTAATTCGTCATTGAAATGAGGTCAAAATTAAACATTTACATTCTTATTCATGGCAAGATTTCGTATTCAAGGCAACGTTTCTTCCAGTGTTTCAGTGCACCTTGTTTGTGATACTGTCTCAAAATATCAGGAAGAAGTAATATATTTTGCAAAAGTTTTAATGAAAAAGGAAACATTGAGAAATATGATGCTGATGACTATAGTGAATTACAGGATGAAAATTTCGGAAGACAATAGCGAACTAGAAAGTGATGAAGATAGTGAAATATTGTCAGGATTTCAAAGGCACTCGTCGAACAGTTACAGTAAAGTTCTAGTGAAGAATTGCCAGGGAAGGAAAAATATATATAATCTTATAATATATAAAATCTTATTAATGTAAAACGATTTTTTGCAATACCTGGAATCAATTCTATGTGTCTGCTTAAACTAAATAATCCTAAAGCTTTAGAATGCTTTGAAACATGTCCTAAATAAAGACTTTTGGGATATTATTGTAGATATGTGTTTAAAAAGTTTAAGTTTATTTCTATGTATACATATCGTACAAATAAATAAATTCTTTTTATTTCTATTGCTTTTATATACTATTCGCACATCAGCTAATTTAATCCGTTCCAAACTCAAGAATTTTTTTCAAATAAATTTGTACCCATGGGCTTAAAAAAATTATATACTTTTAGTTGTAAAACAGAATTAATTTCTGATGGCAACGAAAATGCGCAGCCTTCGGTTTTAGTTTCAAAAATTTTTGGAAGAAAGAATTTTGACAGTACTTTTAAGTGCTATAACTGAGCATTCTTTTTTTATTTAAAGAAAATAATTATAGTTGTTTTAGATAAACACTGCATTTTTCTGTTTTAAATTGATTGATTACTGTAATAATTTTTTTAACAACATTAAATAATGAGCGATAATGCTAACGAAAGCTCTAAAACTTCAGAAGTTTTTACGGGAAAATTTTCTCTCCAGTCCCAGGTTCCCACAATTTATTTATATAAAATTTTAATAAATTATTCACAACTTTATTGTTTCTAACGATATTTATAAATTTGGAAGATTATAAACTTAAAGAATTGTATAAATAAATCAAATGCCTTATTTTTTCGAATTATAAAATTCGGTCAAAAGTAATTTCAAATACTAGAATAGAGTTAATCCCCAACCTTGGCGATGGTATTTTTTCAAAATACAAATCTACTACCTTCTATCTCTGCAGATTCCTTCTGATAATATCTAAATGTTTCGAATTGGCAATTTTTAAAAATCGCATGAAGGAGTTAATAACATTTTATTATTTCTTACTTTAATTGATTAATTATCTTAGTGAAAACATTAATAGTATGCTTTTAAAAAAAATAATAAGAATTTAATTTTTAAACGAAGAAATTTAGTTTTTTTAAAAACATTTTAGTCAAATAGTTTAAATTATTGTGAATTTAATGTATATTGGAAAACTTAAATTATTAAGACCTAAATTTTAACTTTTATTTTTAAAGTTTGCATTTCTAAATTTTTATTTTATTTGTTTATAAAATGTGTAGTAATTCATGTAAAAATTATGGTTGTTTTTTTATAAGTACCTTAATTTTATTAGAAATATCACTAATATATTAAATTGAAACAAATATATTTCTGTTTCAGGAAATACCTTTTGCCCATTTTGTCCATCACTGCAGTATAGAAAACATACTAAATGTTATGACAGAAGAATGGAATTTACAAATTCCTAATATTATGTTAATATTAGTTTCTGATAATGCTTCATTAAGTGGTTGGCCTGACTTTAAAGAGCAAGAAAGATTTGTAAAGGGTTTGATTAAGGTTATAAATATAGATGGCATTTTGAGCTTAATGTTTATAGTATTTAAGAGCTTTGCAAAATACATAAAGCAAAGTTTTAATCAAAGAATAAAATTAAGAAACAATAAAATTATTTAAAAAAACTGTGACAATTGAATTTACTTAATCAAATTTAAGTACATTCTTATTTCTACTATAAGAATGACTACATTCTTTTTATTCCTATAATATTCTATTCTGCCTTTTATATTTTAATATTACTAATAAGTTTTAAAATATCTATATTAATATTTGGAATCATCTTTGAATAAACTAAATTGTAGTTTTTAATTATTTTTTTCTTGAAATAAGAGAAGTTTTTTTACTAAGTGTTATTATACAATTCATATATGTTTTGAAATCTTATTTTCTCATTTTAATCATTAAGAAAAAAAAACAATTTATAATTTATCATAGAATAATTGATTTGATTTTTCATTACTATTTAACTTTTTATAAACATTTTTCTTAAAATTTTATATACTATTTTATTTTTTCCTTTGTATCTTAGTTATAGAAATAACCAAAAAATTATTTTGTTTCTAACAATAAATTTATTAAAACAACTATGATCAACATAAACAACTATAGATGAACATGGAATTTATTAATTTATCTGTCAACTTAGTACATCAAATAAATAAATTAAATAATGTTAAAAAATATGTGAATTATCTTGAATGAATGGTAGATATTGTATTATATAGTGCTATTAATTTATTTTTTAAAAATATTTCATTAATTTTCAGGCTTCGAATGCAACATCTATGTGGATTCTTACTAGTGGCTTAAATATAGGCATTATGAAAGTCATAGGAGATGCTTTTCAATTAGATTTTAAAAAACGTTATGCCCAGTTTTGTTACAGTCAATTTACAGAAAATAACAAAATGAAGAAGACTCCTCTTATTGGAGTATGCAGGGATACGATTCTTACTTATTATGACAAATTTAAAAAAACCAGTATGTTATTTATATTTTTTATAATATTTATCACTTTATATTTACAGATTTTTCTGGCTGTTTTTTTTTTTTATTACAAATTATTGGTTCATTTGATGAAGATAATAAATATTTGAAAAACACAGGGAATATAATAAGGTTTTAAAATAATTTGCTCATTGCATTATTTATTATTTTTGAATAATAATAATAATTTATAAATAAAATAAAAAAGAATGATTGAATGATTTTTGTAAAAGAAATAATTTTCCAAAATCACTACCTAATTGTTAATTGTTATAACAAACAAAATTTTTAATACAAAATAATGATTTCTAAATTGATAACAATTTAAGACTTTTCTTGAAATTGTAAATATACAACTATATTAATTGTATCACTAAATGTGCAGAAGGATCATATGTCTTTAAGTTGATATGATGTAAGTTATTCAAATGAAACACTAGTTTTGACTTATTCATTAAATATTTTTTTAGAAAGTTTATCTGCTCTGTAAAGCTAGATATAATTTATTGAACTTGCCGAAAACAAAATGGATTATTAGATATTAGTTAATAAATATGTTTTACAAAGGACAAAGAACTATATCTGGTTTGGGCAGAAATTTCTAAAAAAAATATTTTATAGAAGTTGTTAGTTTATTTATTTTGCACCAAATATAGGAATTTGTGAAAGTTAATATGTAATTATACTAAATTAATATTTTTATCTTCATCACTACTTTTATTAGAGGTCATCAGAAAGGCTGTGCAATTCACAAATCCTTTACCTCTATTATAATAATTTAGCTTTGTTTATTTGTGACTGAAGCAATAATACAAAATTTAATAGTTATGTAACTAATAAGTAATTTGTTAATCTAATAATAGCAGTTATTCCTATTATTCTTTGAAAAGTTAAAATTATACCCATGATGGCATGACATGTTTTGAATATATTTCTTTTCCTTATTTTTACACTTTAATACTTATAAAACATACACACACATGATGCCACAAATGTGTGTTGTATAAATTTCAATAAATTTGATGCTAGAAGAGTTTTAAATTATTAAAATTATTTGATTTTAAAGGAAATTTAATATGAAATTATTAATTTAATTATTTTATTGTAGTATAATTTAAAAATAATAATATAAAAATATTAAATTTTTTTTTCTGTTTTTTTATCTATATTTTACTCAACACAAGGAAAAAAAACATGGTATTACAAAATCTTGAAACAAACCAGAAGAACATAAGTTTGATTTGAATGCATTTCATACAAATTTTCTGCTTATTCGTGATAGAACTGCTCACAAAAGTGGAGTCAATCGCTTTTATTAAAACTTGAAGATGCATTTCGAGGTTTTCTCTCAGGTATTTTAAACAGTTCAACATATCTTAATATTTTTCATCATTCTTCTCTATTATTAAGCATTAAAGTTCTAACAACTGAATTAAAAAAATTTTTGAATTGATTATGATCATTTCATAATTGGAATTATAGATAAATATGGTATAAACTAAGAAAATTTAATCATAATAACACATTTTATGGATCTTCGGGAGAGAATTTTATTTCATTAATAAAGGAAAAAAGTGAAAATCAAATTTCAGCATTAAGGATTTGTTTTAACATTAATTATAATATTTGCTATAATATTAAATTGTATATAACTTTTTTTCTTCTACAGTACTTTTTATTGTCAAGTATTTTGTCTTTTTAATTAAGTAATGTCAAAGATTATAATTTATAAACAAAATTTATATTATCAATTTACTTGTAAACAGGAATATTAAGTATTTAATTGTTTCAGAATTTAAAAGTTGTAAAATTATATTGTTAAAAATATAACTAAATATTATTTTTTTCCCAAAATATCTCAGTGTTATTAGATAGGAATTAAATACAACACCTGCATAAATTATTTAATGTATTTACTTTCAATTATTTATGATATATTCTTTGATTTAAATCAAACTAAATAGGCTGGAAATACTAAAATAAAAATCTATACATTTCTAATTTTTCTCATGTATTATTTCAGGAGAAGACATGTCTAATGTTTTGCCATCTTCACCTGTGCCTGTTATAGCAGTTCTTGTTCAAGGAAATTTAAATTCTGTTCATTATATATTGGCACATTTGAAGCGTAAGTTGCCTATACTAATAATCAAAGGCAGCGGTGGTTTAGCTGATATTTTAGCCTATGCATATTATGAAGTTCAAAGAAGGTGAAAAATATTATTTATTATGAACATTTTAATAGATAAAAAATAATAACTTAAAAATATTAAAAAAATATTTTTAAGTATAAAAATTTAAACAATTATGCTGAATTATTTTATTATGTTTGTATTGATATTTCTACTGTATTAATCAACATGGATATTATTTTAATATGCATTGATATAATTATTATTCACAAATATCTATATATTGAGAAACTATTAAGAATATTTTAGCCTTCTGATATTAAAAAAATTGAAATGAAATAAAAGATACGAAAGACTAAAATTAATAGATTTTTTTAAATTATTTAAAATAAAATAGAAATTCATTTTATTTTTTCTAAAATTATAGATTCTTATTGTTAAGTGTAGTTAATATTGTGTGAATTTATTTTTACTAATTTTTATCAATTTTGTAAAATATTTAAATTCCTCTAAGTTTCGAAAAAAAATAAAAGATGTAGAATATGTGGAAAATATTCTGAAGAAAAGTCTAAGTGACAAAATAACTGCTGTATTTCCAACTCTTAAAGATAACAAAATGGCTCATCGCCTGCTATGTGATCAATTCTTGAATGCGTTAAAAGTGCTGAGCCTGTAAGTAAAATTAATCATTAATATAAAAATTTATTAAGTGAATTATTTTATACATTTAAGAAAGAGAGTTAAATGCAATATCATTAATGAACCAATGGCTTAAAAAATAAGTATCAGCAAACTATTTTGCAATTTCTAAAAATATAAAACAAATTGTTGAATTTTTTCAACCACATATGTATGTTATTTAATGTATGGCATATTTTAAAAATACATACATTTCATTATTTTTTTATCTCAAAGATAAAATTATCATCAAAGATAAAATAAAATATCATCAAAGATAAAATAAAAAATAAGATAAAATAAAATTATTTTTACATAATTATGAAAATTTGACAAATTTAAAAAAAGTTGTTAGTATGTATTATTAAAAGGAACTATTGAGGTTGAACCAATTGTTATTTTGTTTATAATGAATTATTACAAAATTTTTTTTTACTTTTATTTAGGCATAATATTTGGAAAATATATAAAATTATTTTCTTAAAAATTATTAAAGAAAACTTTTATATAACTTCTGTGTATTATTAAGAAATAAATTAAACAAATTTTGGGAAAATATAATTTTTATTTTACAAAATATAATAAAAAAGTTTAAAATATTTTTTTATATCATGTAAAAGCAAAAGCAATCTAATAGTGATAAACTTATCAAGCTTAAAATTCAAATTTTCAGTTATAAATGCTGATGAACTGACTATTTAACTCATTTTGCCTACATGCTATTAAATGGACATATATGTAATTTGGATATATATATATATATATATATATGTATAAATATATAATTAATTATAAAATATATTATAAATTTAACTCTAATGTTATTAATTTAGTTTGATAAATTAAAAATCTTTTAATCAGGGGTGGGGAGTTGCCAAAAAAACTTCTAACTTCTGATTGTTGAATCTTTACCATAATTTTATGAACTACAATCTTATCAATAGATTTAGAAAATTTGTGTAATATTTATTGAACTCACAACTACAAAAATTTTTTGTATTAATAAAGCTTTTCTTACAATTTTAGAAGTATAGTATTTGCACTGACTTAAATATATGCTTGTAGTTAAATTTATTTACAAAAAAATATACTGTATATTTTTCAAATATGGTGTGTTTTTCTTCAAAAATTTACTCAAAGTTCAAAATTTGTATGTAAGCCTAAATGAAAAAAATTCTTGTATTGTCCCAAAGATTCAAATAATTTTCCTTTTCCATTATTATTTTTATGTTCTAATTATTTACAATATTCTGTTATTATTTTTGGTGTGTGTTTTGGTACTTTTCATTAACAAGATTCAAATTTTGCCAATATCAGATTTTTAGTTTTGGTGACAATGCAACCAACAATATAAACAATTTCTATGATGCAACCAACAATAAAACAACTCATAAGCAGCAACTTGTTTAATTTAAAATCATATAATTATGAACTTGAGAAATATAAACTAAAAAAATAAAATGTGCTATATTAAGTTATATTTGGTGAATTATCGCTTGTACCAAGAAAAGTTCCCAAGCTAGAGTAGCACTTCCATATATTCCTCCTGTAATTTTATTTTAGAAAAAATTCTAAAAATTCTCAACTTGTACAAAGCTATGTGCAGTATATCTACAAAAATAATAATACTAAATTAAAAAAAATAATAATACTAAATTAACAGTTAAGCCAATTTGTACTTAAAAATAGGTTAGCTTCTGTAAAACCTTCTTTCATTGTTAATCCAAGATAGTTTTTATAAATCTCAATGCTGGGAAAAATCTCTCAACACTTACTTGTTATACTGTTAAAGCAGTAACTGTCTTTGTTACTGGTTATATTATTGAAGGATGCAATTGAATTATTCCCCTTTAACATTTAGTTTTAACATTGATTCTCAGAATTTTTAAAAGAATATAATTTATTTTTATGCAAGAGTTTGCAGTCAGAATTCTTTACTGATTCCTCTACTCCAATTTCCTACTTAAAAATGCTCAACTCACAACCTCGATTATCCACCTTTGCTTATAATTTTAAAAATAGAATATAATTACAGTTCTAAATCTTAAGGTTATTGTTTAATTATATAATTTTCCATTGAAAAAAATTTTTTTTACTATTGGACGTTTTTTTATTTTTATAGCCAGAGTTAAGGTACATTACTGTTTTTAGTACACTTGATTTGGATCGTGACATTGAGGATCTTCCAAGTCACCTGCTTGAAACTGTTTTCAAAGGTTGATAAGATAGATTTCCTGTCTCTAAAAATTAAAAGCATATTATACTTAATGATACAAAGATTTACTTGCTGGAATTATTAACTCGTAATATCTTATCATTATATTATAATTTCTGTTCAAGACATTTATTTAGTTTGTGATGAATAATTAAAAATCAAATAAAAAAGTTTTTTTGCTGTATTTTCAATGATATTTCAATTCAATTTCATTACAAAAAACTTACTAAAGTAATTTTTTGTAATCTTCTTTTGCAAGACTTCTTTTTTTTAGAAAAATCATTTATAAATGATGATTATTTTTGTGAATTTTTTTCATTAAATGAAATTAACAGCTTTTTAAAGGATATTGAAGAAATTAAACTAAAATCTAATAAAAAATTGTTTTAATGGTATGGTAAAAAAAAGTGCAATAAACACTCTTTTTTAAAAAATCTTTATTAAACAAAAAAAAAAATAAATCAAGTGAATTTTTATAAAATAAAAAGTGAAAAAAATTTTTTACAATTTTTTACACATCCTTTCCCCTTCTTTTGAAAATAACATTTTTAGAAAGTATTAAGTAATTTTATTGTATATATTATTTTTTAAAACCTTGGTATCAATTAAGCAAAAATGTTTTAGACTTACTGATTATAACTAGTATTTTGGTTAGTATTTTAACCAGTAAATTAAATGTAGCCTCATAAATGGTCTATAATTTTAATAATAGAATATAAAATTTTTCTATTTTAACTACTTTTTACATTAATTTTTTTGTGTATTAATAAGCATTACAGTTTTAAATAATTATTCTTAATGTGTTTTTTTTTATTAGCTCAAAAACCTGATGTATCAAATTATCATGCTCATCTTAAAAGAAATTTGTTGCTTACAATTGATTGGAACTGTCCTCAATTGGCAGTAACAAAAGTGTTCTACATTGATCCTAGTTTTAAAGTAAAGTTCCATTATAATTCCAATTTTTAAAATACATTGTTAGTTTTAAATTTAATCACTATTATTATTATTATTATTTCTATGCAACTATAAGTTATATAATTCAAATCGTTTTTATATGTTATTCAAATTGTATTTTGTGCATTTAGATATTTATATTTATAAATTTATGTTAAAATTATTTTTAAATATACAGTACACTGAATATTTTTTTATGTATTAATGCTTGATTCTATAATGTCTTATTCATTTTAAAATCATTAATTTATAATAGTTTATTATAATCCATATAAAAGTGTAAGTTTTTGAGGAATTGATTGATTTTGAAACTGAATTTTTAAGGTAATATGTATTTACAAATATTTTGCTTCTTCATCTGTCAAAAATTGTATAATAATTCATTTTGTAATCTTGATCTATTTTCAGTTTATGTGATATTAATAAAATCTTTATTTCTTTCTTTAATCCTTTAATATTGTAATTCAATTTTTTTTTTTTTAAATCTATCATTGTCATAAAGTAGTGGAAAATTGGCTGAAACATATCTGAATCCTGAGTGAGATTTCTTTCTACTGACTTCCAATTCCTGACCCTGTTCCATAATTTTATGTACCATAATCTTTACTTAAGTATTTAAAAAAACTTGTAAAATAAATTCAATGACTTTTATTGAACTCATATATATAAAAAACAATTTTTATAACAAAATATTTTTTACAACTTAAAGGGTGTAGTTTTTCCATTTATCTTTAAATGCCATTATTATATTCTAAATATGCTTTCAAAAATATATTTATCCTATAAAAATAACTGTACCAAAGTATTATAGAAAAGTTTAAGATAACTTGTACGTTTTAAGCATAAAGATGCTATATTTTTACCATATTAAATATTTTTTATTATATATAATAGAATCACTTCTATGAGATCGTCTTTCATTGTATAGGTCCAAGATAGTTTTTTATAAGCTTTAGACCAAAGAAAAGTTTCTTAACACTTAGTATGTTACTAAAGCAGTAACTGTCTTTGCTACTGGTATCATTAAAGGATACAATTTTAAAATGGATTCAAGAATTTTGAAAAAAAATATTTATCAATGATTCAGGTGTCAGACTTTTTAAACCAAACTCCAACTTTGACTCCCCACCTTTAATCATTAATAATTGACACTTTATCAGTTGAATTTATTTATTTGTGTTTGAGTATATTAATTCAAATTAAGGAGCATGAAAAGACAATTATATTAATAATATCACCAATTTTTTTAAAAAATATTACTATTTCAATGTTTATATGATTAATCATTATTATTTGTGGGAATTCATATTAATTTTTATTCCGGTTTTTTTATAATTTTTTTTTAGATTGAAAATGATGTATTTGAACAAACGTTGCTCAGTAAAGATAGAGAAGAATTTATTTCTTTGTTTCTTGATCATGGATTTGAAATTCATAAATATACCAATTCATCTCGAATTATCACATTATTTGAAAATGCTCTTAATGAAGATTTTTTTCCGTGAAATCTGCTGGGAAAGAATTTTAGGCTATAGAAAGGTCTGTTTAATATAATTTTAAGAAAGGTTTGTTATTTATTAATATTCACTTTCTATTAAATAATAATATAATATATTTTCTGAATGTATCAGAATGTAACTTATAAGCAATTTTAAATACTTTAGGTTGATTTTTTCAGCAAAACTATTACTTAGCATAGTTTTTGTTATTTAATTAGAAATTATAAGAATGCTAATATATTGAATGATTATCAAAATATATTTTGTTAATTGGGGAAATTGTTTCTTGACTAAGTTATGGGGGAAAAGTATTAACCCTAAAACAGATGGGATCAAGCAAAGGAAAATAACTTATTAGTTGAGAATGACTTGAAAAATATTAGAATTAAATCTTTACTTTCTTGTTCCATTATTTTAAAATATATGATTTTAAAATAATGGGGGAAAAAAAAAAAAAAAAAAAAAAAAAAAAAAAAAAGGTAAATCTATGACTATTATAGATGAAGCAAATACAAATAAGCAATAAAGTTTCATTTCTCAAAAAATTATATTAAGGGGAGGGATCCTTATCTGCTTATTACTTGATTCAATTATACATAACAAACCCAGTTAGTGAAAAAAAAAAAAAAAATATATATATAAAATATTCAACTAATAATATAATGCAATTAACTATAAATGAATTAATGATATGCACATATTTTTAAAAAAAGAATAGCCATGATGTGAAATTGTTATATTCTATCTTAAATGTTTGTTACAATAGATAAGGCTGAAATACTTATATTGCAAAGAGATATTTCATAGACAAGAGCATTGTTAAATTTAATAATTATTTTTAATAAATAAAATTATTGTAGAGAAATTTTTAAAAATTTATTATTATATGTATATCCATAGATTTCTGATTACTAACAATACATGTTTCCCATTTCTGCAATTTTTGTATAAGAGGGCTGTTAGAATATTGAAGTCTCCTTAAATTTAATAAATGAGATTGATACATACTAACATCCAAATTACACTTTTTTTTTCATTGGAAAAATCATACTTTTAGTTTTTTTTTATGTCAAACAGATTATGTTAAAAACTATTTGTGCAAAAATAATTATTAAAATTTTATAATTAAAAGCTTTATTATAAAATTTAAAAATTGTCAAAAAATTATTAGCTCAAAATTCTTAGTTATTGATTTGTTAGCTCAAAAGATATTGCAGGAAATATTTCATGCTGCTTACTATCTATTAACCTATTGATGATTTTGCATTATTTTTATTCATTTAAAAATTCAGTTTAAAGTTTGATTTTATTTATTTAGAACATAGTAGTATGTTTTAAACTCTATCTTTTCATTAAAATGAGTTTGATTTACTGATTGAATTTTTAAAAATTATTTTTTAGGTTATGATGCTTGATGACTACTTCATTGATTCAGATTTGAACTGGATTATTGAAAATTTAATGGGCATGCCTCTTTATATTAGCTCTGTAGAATTAGATGAATGGTCTGCTGGAATTTTTAAAATGGACTGTCCTAAGGAATTAGCTCTTGATGTAGCTAAACGTAAATCTCTTACTGTTCTCATTATTTGGGCTTTAGTTTCAAATCGAGGAAAACTAGCAGTTTATTTATGGCGGCATGTAGATCAACCAGTTATGTTAGCTTTAACCTGTAGCTTAATTCTTGATAAATTGCAACAATACATTACTGATACAGCTCTAAAGGAAAAAAAATTGTAAAACTTTGTGAGTAAGTAATCGGATATGATAATGTATATTTTAACTATTTGTTTAAATTATCATTATGATAATGTGCTTTAAACTATATTCTTTTATAAATTGGTTTTGTTATAAAAATTTGTTAGGAAGTAATTGACTTCACCTAATTAATTACTTTTCATGTTTTAATGTTTGACAGGCAATTTGCAGATATGGCCGTTGGTGTATTTGATCTCTGCTATAATGATATGCCTTCTAAAGCATATGATGCCCTGAATTTAAAAAATAAAGACTGGGGAAGTCATTCATTGATTGATATGGCTGCTTTAGCTATGAATAAAAATTTAGTTGCTCATCCTTGTTGTCAAAAATGGTTGACAAATACATTCATGGGCAATATTAAAATGAGAGATCTAACTTGGGGTTTTATGACTTTCCTAACTACTTCAAGGTGAGAAATATTTTCCGATTTCTTAAACTTCTATTTTTTTATCCACTGTATATTAAAAATTTGATTTCATTGTAGTAATAAAATATTTAAAATTCTGAATATTTTGGAAATTATTTAATTTTTTATTGCATTTAGATTGTATATACTTTATATTTTCAATATGTGAATATATTCAAGAATGATACAGGAAGATATATATATTCAAGATATATTCAATATTCAAGAATGTGATTCAGTTCAGAATTTCAATGCTGACTAAAATTATTACACTTTAAAAACTCAGTTGTAAACTACTTTTCACTCAATTATTGAATCAGCGTGTAATATTTCTATTTCAAAACATGATTTCAGCAAATTCTATTAATCTTGCAATAATTTCATTATTTGAAAAGTTTTCTGTATAAATTCTTATATTTATAAAAAAAAAAAATTTAAATTCTCAAATTACTTGCATGCAGTCTTTTAACTTTTGAAATCTAATATAGTAAAACTTCTTTTTTCATGATTCTACTTTCATTTTTTTTTTTTTTCAATTAGAATTTAAATTAATTTATTATTTTTGAAAAGTATTATGTTGTGTTCCTTTAAAAGATCCAGTAATACTTAGAAGTGCAGTATGATTATCTCATTTAAATTCATCATAAACATAAATCATTATATAATCAACAGATGACAAATTTATACTTTTATATACTTTGATATAAGATAAGTTAAAAAGAGTTTAATGCTGAATTTATGGAGAAAAAGTATATTTAACTATTTTCTCTTTACAGGTCATTCTTTGTGCTTTTTTATATATCCTATGTATTTATGGGTAAGATTCAAAGAAACGACTGAAGAAGAGTTTATTGGAAATAATGGTAGGTTTAATTTTTCTTCGTAATAAATTTAAAAATTTTTTTGGATGTTTTAACTCAAATTACAAATGTAATTATACTTGTTTGCTTAAAAACATTACATAAATGTTTTTCTTTTTTTTATAATATTAATTTTTAAACAATAATTTTTTTAAAAGAATATAGGAATCTTTATTTTTATTTCACTTTCATATAATTGTATTTTTTTTTTTGAGTTAAACCAGATATTCCTGAGAGTTGTCTACTTCTCTTAGCCTATCGATGAATTAATTGTTTTTGCTTTATTTTTATTTTTAGAATATGAAGTAAATGATCCATATTATATTCCAACAGAGATAAAGCCAAAGAATCGAAAGTAAGAATAGTATTTGTGGTGCACTAAATACTATAAATATATATTTTAATGATAGAAAAATAATAGCATTATTATTATTATTAGATTGTTTCCCTGAAGTGTTTTTATGTGATACTTCTAATAATTAGATCTGATATCTGAAAAAATTTCATTGTGACTGAGTATTTTTGAAAAATTCGTATTAATTCTTGAGAATTTTGTATATTTGTTTTTATTAAACTTAATTATTTAATTTAATATTAAAGCAATTTGTTTTTATGTATTCTTTAAAATAATAATTTCTAAGTTGTTAATGAACTTTTTAAACAAAATGTGTAATCTTTTGTAAAAGACTTTCACTAAGTAATTCTTTTATTTAATTGCAACTATTGATAAATATATATAGAGCTATAACTTCCTAGCTCACTATATATTTATGTATATATAGAGCTAGGAATAAAGTTTAAAAACATATTTACAATACTTTTAAAAAAAAATAATAATTTAATATATGTATTATGTATCATTTTAGTACTAATTTATAATTTTATTCAGACAACATATTCAAAATGGTTTTTTATAATTAATAATACATTGTTATGATTTTACGGTATGATAAAAGGAATTGTTCTTTCAATTGACATATTTTATGTTACTTTTTTTTTAACCATGGAGAAATTATTTTAAAGCTAATGTTTTTATTTCTGCATTCTTTTAATTATTTACATTTAAGTTTAATTTTTTTAAATGCTGTATTGATTTTATATTGTTTATCATTGAAATGAAATGAAAATTTTATAAATTTCTCAGTTTGTAGATAGTAAAAATCTTTGAAATGGTATTACTTTTATTACTTCTAATGCATTACAAATTTATTGCAAATATATAAATATGGATTTTATCATAACAATCATGGCTTATTATTTTTATGTTATATCGTTACTGTATCATTTCCTAGCAGAGTGGGGAGTGGAGACTGAAAATGAAAAGATATGTAGTTCAGTAGTATATTTCAGATGCTAATGTAATCAACATTCAAAAAATTATTTGGCAAAAATCTATGAATGTAATTATATGCAATCTTGCTTAACAGATACTATATACATGTATGTGTGTGTGTGTGTGGGGGGGAATTTCATTTGTTCATAATTTTTTAATGTCTTAAGTATTTTATGTTTTGTTACATAGTGTGATGAGAATCTATATGAAGATTTAAATTCCAAAATAATATCCATATTATTTTAGGTTATCTATTTTATTTCTATGATATTTCTATGTAGATTTTTTACTTATTGAATTTATACCTGAGTTTCTTCTTACGTAAATTATTTTAAACATACTTTTGAAAAATGTCCATGATATTTCTTCTTGAAATATTTCTGTCTTTCAAAAAACTTTATGATATTAATTCTGCTGTTGTATATTTTTATTTGTTCCATTATAAAGGGCATGTTTCACTTATCAGCATCACTTATTAGCATATTTTACCAGAAACCGAGGTGCAAATAAAAAATACTCAAATTCTGAATAAACTTTTCTATTCCAACGTGATCTAAGTAATTGTATATTTAGCTTCGGGCATCATAAGACTCATAAAAAATTAGTAAAATAATCTACTCAAAATATCACTGATTACATTTTTTTTAACATCACTGGGCCTCATGTATCATGAACAGACTCTGTATAGGTCATGAGGGGAAGACATTTAATGATAACTGTCCTGTATTTATGTACCAAATGGGAGAAAACCTGAAGCACTCTGACCATGCCACACTTTACTTATATTGTCTCAATCGGCACCGAGTCTCCTTGTTTTGGAAAGCAGTGACTACAACCTTGAACCTCGGCCAGCCTGCACATTGCCACTGGGGTATGAGTCAGAACAGTAATTACCTGTCACAAGAAAATTATTAATATGAAACAAAACAGAAATATGTGTAGATTCTGCTGATTATGTTTGATTTAGTGATGAATCTGATTTCAGATTTATTTATAAATTAATCAAGTAATGATTATTTAATGTATGGTAAAAAAATGTAAAATAAATTACACATAACATTGTTTTGAGTAATATAAAGGAAAATGATTTGTTATCAATTTTATTCATCTTTGAAAATTTCATTTCGTATTCTTTTTTTTTACTAATTTTTTAAAATGAAAACTTGTACTCATTTGTTTCGTTAGTTTATGTGGTTATTAAAAATTTGGAACATATCCTTAATTTTTCAAGGAAGCTAAATTTTTCTATGCAGGAGTTTTTAAATATAGTTTTCTGCAGATCTTGAATGTTACATAAAAAAAGTATATGCTAGTATTTCAGGTGTGTATTATTATCATATATAAACTTTAATGGAAATATTTTTTTATTTGTGCATATAATTTTTAGCATTAACTTATATTTTACTTAACCATTTCTTTTCTTTAACATTTGCAAAATTTTCTTTCTTATTTTGAACAAGATCATGTAATATTTATGAAAGAATTAAAATATAACAATTAATAAAATTAACCATAATAATTACTTAGTATTTCTGTAACATTTATCATAATGGGCTGTTGGATGTGCATATTGATTCTGCAATTATTTGAACATATTTATGAACTTGGATTTAAAAATTATATTTTAATATATTATATGCCTTACTGTTCCTGAATGGCCGAGTGTCTAGCGCTCAGTGCCACAGGTTTCGGGTTTGAGTCCCAGCAGTGGCATGGATGTTTGTAGTGGTTCGGAATCCACTTTAAGCCGTAGGTCCCGGTCTCCCATGACTGTAAGAGCGTCACGGAGCAGAAGTCAGGCTTCTACCTACGGGTGCTCCATCAAAACAGAAGCTGCACCCATCCTCCCTCCTTCCATGAGGGACACGACAACAACAATATATGCCCTACTCTATTAAAATTAGTATAATAAGTCTCATAGTAAAATAAAATGTTTAAATTAATTTATTTGCATAGCTAAATTATTCAATGTTATATATTTATATTGCTATTTTTTAATTTATTCTTGATATTTCGTGCTAAAAGTTTCATTAATTGTATGCTATATATAGATATCTTATCACGTTTTTAAGTGTCAACCGTGAAGAAACTGGGCGTTCTCATTTACTAAAGTATCATTATCCTCCTATGTGGCAAATGATTTATTGGATGTGGAGTGCTCCTATAACTAAATTTTGGGTTTCTAATGTAAGTCAATAGTGTCTTAAAATACTACTATTAGAAATCACTTTCAATGTAATACAAATTTAAAATTAAATATTTGTTTTTATTAAATAGTTTAATAGTTTCAATTTTAATTTATTTCTATGTGATTAGTCAATAGTTAAGGAAACTTATGTGAAAAATTCACAAAATAAACTTTCATCATTTACTTTTTCAGATATTCTATGTGATTTATCTAGCTATTTTTAGTGTGGCTGTGATATGGACATCATGTGGAAATGTGTATTTAGATATTTTAATATGTTTTTGGACTAGTTTAATTGCATTGGAGTCTGCTCATAGATTGTATGCTTTACAGAAGGTATAAATATTTGATATATATTTACTTTTGTTTTTTAATATTCTTGTTTATTGAATTTTGGGATCACATACTTACATAAATAAGTTAAATAAATTCATAAATAAATTTTTTTGTATAAAGCATACTTCAACTTTTTCATTCACTAATCTCCTTTGTTCCTGTGTGCCTTTAACCACTTATCTTATAGTTTAAAAATTGTGATCCCTTAGCTGTATTTCTTTTGTTATTCAGATATAGTAGTTGTGTTGCTAATAAACGGGGCATGATGGCTATGGCACTCAGTACCACAAGTTTCGGGTTCGAGTCCCGGCAGTGCCATGGATGTTTGTAATAATAGTTTGTAATCCACTTTAAACAATAGATAATGGTCTATATGACCATAGAAGGACAAACCTGTGAGGTTGGGCATAGGGCTAACAAACTTACCCTGTAAAAAAAAAAAAAAGATTCTTATAGTTCAGAGACTGCCAGTAGGCAGATGGCCTTGGCACACCATGGGCTGTTCAGCCAAATATAATGATTATGATATTGCTAATAAATAGTATATAAATGAAAATTGTTTTTTACTATTTGGAATTAATTTTGACAATCCTATGACTAAATATACTGTTTGTTGTTATAAACATAAGTTTATCAAATATGGGCAAATAATTTGAGAAAATTACTGTAAAATGCGAAAAAGTTTACTACTTTAAAAAAATTTTTAATAATTCATTTGTTCTTAGCAAAATTAACCCTTGACAAAACATTTTAATAATTATTATAATTAATCAATATTCATCAATGCAAAGTATTATACCAATGAAATTTTTTTTTATATTCTTTTTTAATATTTTTATTTAATGTGTTTTAAAAATTCTAGGCATTGCCTAATACTCCAATGTTTGGCACCATTCTTGAAATAGTTTACATTCTTCTCTATGTGGTTTTTATTTTCTCTCTTCGCATACGGCCTATAAATGATCCTTATGGAGGAAAGATTTTAATGTGTCTTGGACTACTTTTCTTTTATTATCGCATGATTTTTATCTATTTGCCCATATCATCAACTCTTGGACCTTTGCTTTATAGAGTTAAAGAAATGGTAAGAAATAGTTTAAGTAATTGTGCCATTTTAAATTATTATTAGTGAAATTGATTAAAAACTGACTGATTGTAAACTGATTAAAAATTTTTTTAAATTATTGTTTTAGTATTTTTGGTGTAGCTTTTTACAATTTTTTTTTTATTAGATTAAGAAGTGAAGAGCTTGAATGCAAATTTATAATTTTTTTCAAACTATTTACTTTTTATACCCTTTTATCTTAACTTAATAAAAAGGTTGATATTTTATATTGTTGAAAAGACAGTTTCAATTATAGTAATTTATTGTTTTTAATTTATTAAATTATAAAATATTTTTGGAATAGGTTATAATTAAAAATTTTAAAAATAAATCTCTGGAATAAATAAAAATATCTTTTCCAATAAATTTATTTTAATCTCAATAAATAAAAAAAATATTTTTTTATTGAGATTTAAATATAATTTAGCTTACAATGTTCAGTTATTTGCAGTCATAGAAATTCAATAGTAGAAATATTATGCAAATAATAATGACCAAGAAATTGAATTTATTAAATAAATTAAATATTTATAATAATATAATTTTTAATAATAATATTTAAAATATTATATATATTTAATATATAACATTTAAAACTTTTATAAGCAATATATTTATGTTTTACATGTATTTTTTGATAGATTTTTAGAAATATGTCTTTTCTTTTGTAGGTCACTGTTGATTTTGTAAACTTTATGAAACTAGTTATTCTAATTTTAATAGCAAATGGCATTGCAATGCAAGCAATTTTGTATCCTGATTATCCTCTGACTGTTGAATTAATTCGAAAATCTTTCCACAAAGCATTTATTGCATTTTTATGACCCCTGTTGGTGAATTGAAAGGTCAATCATATTTTTTATTTGCAGTTTTACTTTTCAATGATTTCTTCAACTATTTCATGTAAAATGACTTACTTTTTAATGAATAAATTTGTTATCAATTAGAAGCAAAAATTTTCATTGTTTTCTGTAGATAAAATTATTTTGATTTAATTTATTCTAAAAAATGTCTATTGCTGGTTTATCTAAGGTAATTAAATTATTTTAGCGAAATCACATATTTAATCAATCATTTTAATTTGAAAATTGTATGGAAGTGTATTTTTGATTTCACTTGTGTGTGTGTGTATACATATATGATTTAAAATTATATCTATTGAACAGAAATTTTGAAATTTATTTTTCATATTAAGTTCCCATATTATTTTTTAAAAATAATTAGTAATTGCTTTGTATAATAAGTATTGAACTATTTTTAAATAGTATAACCATTAACTGTCATTTAACATAATTTTAAAATTAACAAATAAATTTTTTTTTTTAAAATTTAATTCTCTAATAATATTCTTCAATTTAACTATAAAAACAGTAGTAGATAACATTCTGTCGAAAAGACAAAATTTAGTTTTTTTTTTATCATTATTTAAGTTACAAATTATATCATTATTTTTATTTTTTATGCTAATGTTGACAATTTTATTAAAATGTTTCTTTTTTTATTGTTATGTTATTAATAACATCAAGGACTATTATGACAAGATCATTCATTTTACGATTTATATAGCCATAAAATTACAAAAATGTTTGTATGATATTTTTTACGTAAAATATAAGAATTTTAAAATGAAACAAATAAAAAAAAATAAAATTTTAGCAAATGTTATAAACATTTATTATTGCTTAAAAACTTTTATTTATTAATTATTATGTTTTGTTCATATTAAGTAGAGATTTGTGACAAAAATTAAGGATTACCTTGGGTTTTTTTTTCTTGGTGTGTATTTTTAAAAGATTATTTATCTGTGTATGTAATAAGTTTTTTTAGAATTTCTGTAGCTCTGATTATGTATGAATTTTACCATAACTTGAAACTTCAGTTTATTTATTTCTGTATGGTTAAATTCAGCAATAATTTTAAAGTTTGTGTTTTACATCAATATCAAATTTTGGAAATTTCTCAGTTGTGTATTCAATAATCCATAAATAATAAAAAAAACAATAATCACTTTGAAGTATGATTTTAATTATTAAAATATTTATTTTTCTTTTCAGGTACAGAACCATTTTGTAAAACTTGGGAACAAAAGCCATCTGAAGGAACTATGTGTCGTGTTAGCAATTGTAAGTGCTTGAAAAACGTATTTTTTAAAATGTATTATTGTTATGTAAATTTATTTGCATAAAATTAACATTAATCATTTAGGAATTTTTGTGTTGTTTATTTAATCAGCAAAGTTAGAACCTCATTGTTAAAATTAGTACTTAAATAATGTACTAAAATCAGCCAATATATTTATATCTTATATCCTTTTTATAAATTTAGTGCTAATCATTTATGTCAGTAAAATTGTAGTTAATGAAGGTAAATATATTTATTTATATTATTCTAAAATTACATTTAGTAATTTATTATTGAATAATTGTATTTGGATTTTTGTTTATGTATTACTGTAAAATTGCTATTTTTTTATTTATTTGATCATACTACATTCTATAATTTAAGCAAAAAGCCCCGACTATAAAAATATAACTAAGATTAGTTTGAATTCATTGAAAAATTTAGTCTTAATTGATAAATTTAAAAAAAATTAAAGCTGGTTCTTTTCTTATTTATTATCTTTCAATATTTGTTGTTATGAAAACAGATTTGACTCATTAAGTTTAATCTTGCTCTTTTCCATTGTCTATATGTACATTTAGCTATTATATTTAATTTTAAAAATGAATTTATTAGTTAATAATTGTAACTTGACTGTCTCTAAATTTATGTTAATAATATAATTTAACTACTCCCTAATTTATGCTGAAATATAACCTCAAATGTAGCTGAAACTAATTAATTTTATTCTTTTTGAATGTATGCAAAATATTTTTGCATTTTAAAATTTACAAATATTACAATTATTTTTTACCTTTATTCAATCAGATGTTGATGGTAGATGCTCATCTGGAATTGCATTTTGGCCTTATGTTATTGTCTTTCAGTATTTATTACTATTAAAATTAATTCTTCTTACTATATTATTTGCTCTTTTCAGGTATGTAATATTTATATTTTATAAATTTAAATTAATGCTAAAAATTACTTTGTTTCAATATTTGTGCTTTTCAATTAATATGAATTAAAAATTATGCTTCTTATACAGGCTTAGCTGTCCAAATTAATCTTTTTTGCAAAGCAAATTAACACTTTTCAACATTATAGTTTTATTTATATATTAATACTTGTATATATCTATTAGTTTTATTTATATATGTCTAAATATATATTTCTCTGAGTAATGATATACTGGTATTTAAATAGGTATTCTTAAATATGCATATATTAATGTGTATTTTTTTAGTAAGTATGATTATGTATGCATCCTTAGCAACAAGTGCATATTTATTACATCCATACACACATACACTCAAGAGCCAAAAATATTATGACCACCTGTCAATAACGAGTTGGCCCACCTTTGGCATGCAACACAGCTTCAACTCGCCTTGGCATGGATTAATACCACCACTTAATACCAGTTAAATACCACTTCCACCTGATCACGTGCCTTCCACGTCATCCAGGCGAGTTCATTGCAAAATGTAGGGGTGGTCATAATGTTTTGGCTCTTGAGTGTACGTACATATCATGCACACATTATAAGCAAGGTCTAACATATATCACCATATAAGTACATATACACATGCATAGGCATATATATACATATAGATATATATGCAAATGCACATACATACATTCTTACACACATTAACATACATACTTACACACACACACACAAATATACAAGTATTACATATCCACATACAATCACATACAAATTAACATGCTTACGTACATACATGCACACATACATAAATGTGCAAATATACATGTAGAACCATGTATACATACATATATACATACTTTTTACACATATAAACAAATAGAAATTTACACGCATGTATACTTACAAATAAACATACAAATGCACACCTATACACGAATTCCCACATGCATGCACTTATACATTATACATTTACATTTGCATATTTATAAACATTCACATATTGACACATGGGCAGATATATAAAGTGCACACACAGATAGACGTGCACACACTTGTAAGTAAATATGCACTTGTTGTTGAGGGTGCATACTTAATCATTTTTATTGAAAAAAATGCAGATTAATATATTTATATTTAAGAATATATTTTGACTCATACCAGTACATCATCAGTCAATAACTCATAGAGAAATACATATGCATAGATGTCTTTATAAACATACTTATGTATAAGTATTAACTTATAAATAATTTTGGAAAGGACCAATTTGATTTGCAAAAAAGTGAATTTGGACAATCAATCTTATATACGGTCTAGATTATTTTTGTATAAATTTTTTTTTTAAAAGTTTACATTAATATTCATTTAATTTGAATAGAATTTGAATATTCAATTAAATATCAAAAATTCCGTTTCCTTAAATTTTCATTTAGAATGAATTAAAATTTTATTTTAATTATTATATCAAAATATTTAACAGTTTTTATTTTTATGTTGTAGTTGCTTTATATTAAAAAAACAAATTTAAATAAATTTTGAGCTATAATATTATTAATTTTATGCATGACATGTAGAAAAGAAATACAAATATAGCAATGAAAGTAAATTTCAATGCAAGAATAGTTTTTCAAAATTCCTTTTAATTATCAAAGTTTCTTCTCATTATTATTTTTTTTATTTAGTAACACTGGAAGTAAATTTAGTGCTGAAAGCAATACTCTGTGGAAACTTCAACGTTATCATCTTGTGATAAAATTTTCTGTTTCTTTACGTCTCCCACCTCCATTGAATATCTTCAGTCTTTTAAATATTCTATACCAAATTAGTGATTACATTTACACGTGGATTCAAAATTTATTAAAGAACAAAATCGAAAAAGTTAGTTTTTGTCTTACAGTATGCATTAGTTGCTTAGTTATCTCAGTATGTTTAGTTGTGCTTAGTAATCTAAAAAGTTATTTAAAATTTTGTAATCTTTCTTAATTAAAATGCTATCTATATTCTTAACTAATTTTTTTCATATTTCTATTGAAACATTAGAAAATTAATTAATATTGAAGCATGTTATAAAATTAAAAATATGGAAAAAATTATTTAGATTTTTAATTTTATAAATAGAGTAAATTCTTATTTATATTGTATTATTCTATCTAATTAGTTTATCTCACATTTTTATATTAAGGGTTAATTTGCATAAAGACTTAATTAAGGATTTCTTATGTGATTAAGACTCATCAACTCACATTTTGAAGATAAAAAAACAACAATAAGATTAATTTAGTTTTAAATATTAGGGAAGAAATTGGCTTTTATATTATCATTAATGATGCTATTTAATAAAATGTTCTATAAATTGAACCAATTTATTGCAACATTGAAATAAAATTGTTGATAATTTTAATATGTTTAAAATTTATATTGCTTTTTAATCCATTTATTCAAAGAAATGAAAATATAATCCACAACCACTAAAAATCAGATTATGCTTTTTGTAAATTTGTTTTATTTTAATACTATCAGAATTTGCCCTCACTTCACTCGAGACTAAACCAACAGCTCCCATCTAATGTGAATAAAAAAAAATGAATCTTTAAATGCAGAAATTATAAAGCTAAATTAAATCATCATATCCTCAATATAATTGTATTTAATGTAAAAAAAAAAACTCTGCCTTTTATTTAGTTTTATTTTCACTTTATTTCATATTTAATCAACGCAATCTATTACAATACTTGTATATAACTGACCTTGGGAAAAGCATGATTTTTAAAAATTAATACCAAAATATCTTAATGTCTATCCTTGTGTGTAATTTAAGGTGATGCTAAATGTTAATCTAACTGGAAATTTTTTGAATTGAAATGGTAGTTTGGTAGATAGGAACGAAATCCTTGAAATGCTATTTTTCCTTTATCTTTTCCTGACATTATACTGTTTGATAATTGTTTGATAACACAATCATTCTTGTTCTGTTATGTAATCTTAGTAAACTAAATTTCTCAATAAAATTATTGGTGTTTTTTTTTTTAATGTTAGAAAAATGTAAGGGCATTCCTGGCGTGCTTGCATCAAATTAAAAAATTTGGAGTGAAAATTACTTGAATTGACTGATTTACATATTCTTTCTTCGCTAATCTTGTTTTAAATTTTTTCTTATTTGAAAATGTCTCTTTCAAATAAACAATTTGAATTTGTGTAATTTCTAACAATATTTGGATGAACTTTATATGTTAATTTTTCTGGATTATTGACGATATTACTTAAATTATTCATAAGTTAAATTTGGCCAGTTACATGATCAATTGGGTGAGTGCCTTCATCAATTTGTAAGAGTTTTTGGTAAAATGTCTCATTTCTTCATTACTAGAAAGTTGAACTCTCATATTTGTTTTTAATTGTATTTTTTTCACTTGAGTCCAAAGTAATGATTGCTTCAAACTTGCATTGGTTTCATCTGCTGGATTTGATTTTGGAAGAACAATTTGCCAAAAATCTTCAAGAAGTATAACTAATGCACCTCCCATTTAGTCTGAATTACCTCAGATATCTTGTAGTGTTATATCTAAGGCTTCGAATGACTTCTTATGCATCATCGTACATTCATTCATTTATTTTACACTGCTTTATAAGTTTACTTTCTTTAGATGTTCTTGATTCATTACAAATCAGAAAGTTTTATGTTACAACATTTAATGGCAGTTTCAAAGCAGAATGAGCAGTTCGTCCTTCTTGCATTAATGCTAATACAAGAAGGACGACAGTTGATACTAATGCAAGCACAGTCTCCTTTTTTGGCATGCATTTCAACCAACATTAAATTTATCAAAAATGTCTTTCCTGTATCTCCAAAGGCATTCAAATATATTACTCCACCACTGCCTCTATTCACATAATCCATGGTGAAATCATAAGCTTTTTTTTTGACTTTCTGTTAACAATGGCTTGTTATGAACGATGTATTGCAATAATTTATCAATGTTATAACTTTTCTCTTTTAATATTTCAAATCCAATGCATCAATTCCATTCTTCTATTTGTATTCTGAATTCATCTAGTTTGATTGCTTATTACTAAGTATTTGTCTGCCAAACGAATAAATGCTTGGTTAAATATCTCTTCAATGAACTCAATATTTAATTTGGGATGAATTTGCATTATAATATAAATTATATAACTATAAATTATTTAAGTTAATAGAAATAAATTTAAGTATTGTCACTAAAACCACGCTAAATATAATCATTATTTGTCCGTGTGTGCTGCTATATCTCTGAACCGAATATTTATAGTTCCAAACCAAAACTTTTTTTCATGAAGGGGGAGGCGAAGGGCTACCAAACTATGTAACTCCCATGAGGCTTGGGGGGTGGGTTGAAGAATTATAGAGGCACGTAGGGACAAACCACATTTACATTTATTATATATATATTAATTTTTTTTATGTATTATAATTTAAATAACTTTTTGTTTGGATAAGATTTTGTTGGTTTTTTTTTTTTAGGAACTAGATACAATAACAAATGAAGGATATTTTTCTGGATTAGAATGTAATTATTGGAAACAGTTGGCAAAAGATTATTATGATAAAGAAGAATACAAGAAAAAGGAAGAAGAATATACACAGAAAGAAGCTGATATGTAACAAGTTTAAGATATTTTAAAAATTCTTTTTTAACTTAATTTTAATACATTAAGAATAAAATATTTGGCAATTTCGTTAATTAGAAATGGTTATTAATGAACTTTGGTTAATATAATAAAAATTAACTTTTATTTTACAGAATTGGAAAATTATTAGATGATGTGAATTTAAAAGAAGATATGATATATCGAGCTAAAAGTCAAATCGCTCAGCTTGAGGCCGACATTGGTTATACTCATGCACACCTTGAGACTTTGAAATATCGTAAAAAGAATAATGAAGGTTAAGTTTCTACTATAGATTGCATAAAAATAAATTTTTAAAATTTCTATTTTAAATAGAACAAATGTGTAGTGGCAATTATTTGTTTAAGTATTGCTAAAACGAATATTTTTATTTCAATACAATATTTTTAGATATAATACATCTAGTTAAAAAATAAAAAATTAAATATTTATAAGAATTTAATGAAATGAAATTTTAACTTATCATTGAGTTAGAAACATATATTTTAGAAAGGCTTTGTTTCTTTAAACATCTTGAAAATTAATATTAAATGTTTCAAATTATTAATTCTATGAATGATATCAGAAATAATTTACCTTAAATGAGATCATGTGAAACTAAGGCTTTGCTAAATTTTATCACATAGTTGAAAAATTGTATTAATTATTCCTATGGTTTTATTCTTGATTTTATATATACATATATATTCTTGGCTGGCTGACTTAACATAAGAAAAGCCAAAAATACTACTGTATTTGTTACTAGCACATTATGGAACAGATTTTTTTAATCTTTTTTTTTACTTGAACAGTTTAAAATTATATATTTCAGTGACAACAATTTTTTTAATTTTAATTCTATTTAAACAACATTATAATAATAATTTCAAATTCCAAAACAATTACTGAATTTGAGTATTAATGCAATCAAAAGCAAAATGAATGTGTAATATTTTATTTCAATTTTTTAAATTAAATTTTTTTTTTTTTCTCATTCATAGAATGTATCAGTGATTTAATCGTATCCTATAAAAATATATGTATAAGTTAGTTTTGTATTTTAAATTCATAAATTTATATTTTTCTAATAATTCATTTGCATTTCTCAATCATTTTTAGCTTGAAAAACAATATGCTTTGCATTTTTATTTAAAGTTATTAATATATACATAAATTCAGAATATGGTGCAAGTTTTGTAAATTAAATATATCATCAAGTAAACTGCAGAATTTAAAGTATTTTTCAAAATATTTTGCATCTGATAATAAGTATTGTAATAAATCTAGTTATTTGTAGAAAAGCTTCATTACTTATTTTTAATTTCAGAACAAAAACTAAGTTTTTCTTTACACTCTTTGTCTCGTGAATCTCCTTATCCCAGGACTAAAATTCAACGTTTTCCAGTACCCCGATAAATATGTTCCTTGGGAGGTAATGTGGTTGCATTATGAGCCCAATACTTATACCATGCCAAAACATGATTTCTCCTCTTTACTTCAACCATACGTGGATGATGATATACTTTTGTAAGTAAGATTAACAGCAATAATTGAATTCTAAATACTCCTGATTTGATGAAGTATTTTATGTTACACATTTTATTGATATGGCTTGCTTATTATTGAAGTAGAAAAAGCAGAGTATTTTAAAAGTAAATAAATACATTCTTGTAGAAAACATGGAAAAGAAAAACATATGTTTTTGCAATAAAATTGAATTAAAAAACATCTAAAATTATGATTTTATAACACTTAATATATAAATATATTTTCGGTTGCTTTTTTTCTTTCACTTTAGAAGAGAATATTAAACTGTACTATTTAAAATGGCAATGTAGTGCACAATTAAATTGTAGTGTTTCAGTAATTATTCTCTTTTCTAAAAATTGCTTATGATATTTATTTTCCATTCCATGAGATCAATTGAAAAAATAATTTTTATTAGTTCTTTTAATGTGCTATAAATAACTTTATTAATGTAAATGATTTAATTTGATATACATGATTTTTTAAAAAATAATTTACTTATATTAGAGAAAAAAATGACTATTTTTTTATTCATAATTTTTATCATATACATTCTTATTATTCTTTTTAAATTAAAATTTAATGAAATTTCCAAAAGAAAATAATGTTTCATGCTATCTTTTTTAAAAGTAGTATTTTGTGTTACCTTTATTAAAAGTATTTAATTAAAACACAGTAATGAAATAGGCGTTTTCGATTTACTAAAGGATTGCAATTATGGCATTTAGTATTAGTATTGATAGATAATATATTTAAATTTTATTAGTATTAAATTTAAAATTTATAGAATAACTTGAAATTTAATAAGTGCTTTGTTATTTGGGCTAGTTATATTTATGTTTTATTGCATTTTCTGGATACAAATGTAAAATAATATTTTGGATAAGGTGATGCATACATAAAAAAATTTACAGGTTTAATTGCTTTGCCACATCACAGTTTCAGCTATTAAAAAATATCAATCAGGAAAGGGTTTATGCTATTTAAATTTGTCACTGTATATTTTAAAATATACTTTATTTAGTTAATCCATCAATAAATTTTAAAAATACAGTACATTACTATTTTATTAGGATGAAACAAAAAGGAGTAAACGATGAAATTCCAATTTATTTATGGAACATGGAATCTACCGATAATGATGTTTATAGAAATCGCAAATCTTGGATAGTTGATTCAAGAGGCAAACTATTAACATACAGACTGGATTTGGATGAACTGCCACGGTGATTAATATAATGATTTGTTCTTTTCAAAATAAAGTAACTAAAATGAAAAAATTGGATCAGCTTTTTAAAACACTAATTTTATTTATAGAAATCAAAAATACTCTACATTTACACCAAATCACTTTTTCCAATAATTTTGCAGAATTTTTAATTTATAAATTAAATTTTTAATAGATTAAAAAATACATTAAAACTATTTTTTGTTTATTGCTGATCAAATTAGTAAATGTTCTTTTAATATGTTATAAATAATTTTATTAATGTAAATGATTTAATTTGATGTGCATGATTTTTAAAAGTAATTTACTTTAAAATATTAGAGAAGAGAATGTCTATTTTCTGGTTTATAATTTTTATCATATCCATTCTTCTTATTCGCCAAGTAAAAAAATTTAAATTTAATGAAATTTCTAAAAGAATATTATATTTCATGCTATTATACCTTAATTAAAAGTATTTAGTTAAAATGCAGCTTGCTTTAATTCACTCACTTCATTCACAAACACCTGGTAATTTATTAGGAACAAATTAGTAAAAGTATACTATTTGCTTCAATTATTTTAAAAATAAAAATATATACTAAAACATAAGATTATGAAAGTACAAAACTACTAATGGCCTTAATTGTTAATGTCTAAAAATTTTTCTTTCTGGAAACTTTATGCCAATATGGTTTAATTCAGAAATTATATTATAAAATTACAGATAAAAACATTTATTTTTTTTATTGTTAAATGTGAATATCATGTGTGAATGTTAGTTGGAACTGGTTAGTAGTATATGCTGTTATCAAGAAATGCATTGAAGGAAATAAAACCTGTTCTACTTTTTGCTGACAGATAACAACAGTATAACTTTGGCATATTCCCATGACTACTAAATTTGTTGATGCTTCTTATAGTAGTTTGAACAATTGCTTCCTCATAAGTTTAATGTTATCAAACTTTGGTATATTCCTGGTCTATTGAATTTATTAATTTTTATAGTATTCCGATTAATTACTTCATAAATTTTTTTGGGTTATGGAACATTGGTATAAACCCATTATGTATTCATCCAGCATCATATGTTCACACATGACAAATTGAAATTAGTGAATGAATTTCAGTTTTTATATTAATAGGCATGTTGTTCACCAAAGCATGAGATAATTTTATCAATAGAAACTTGATTTTTTTGTTTTTCTTATAATGTAAAAATTTAATAGTTTATAACTAAAGAAAAATACATTTTAAGAAGGACATAATAGTTAGGAATAAGATCTTTATATACTACATTAGATCTTAATTTAGTTATTTTTGCTGAAATAATAATAATTTATATTCAAGCATATTATTTATAAAAAATTATTATGTAGGTATATATATTGAATATTTTATTTCTGGCATGGTCTATTAGTTCTAAATAATAATAATCCTTAATGATATACAAAATTGTTTTATAACAACTTTAATTTAAATTTTTCATTTATTTTTTAATTATGTTAAAAAATACAAATTCTTTATTTTGAAGTAATCCATTCGGAAGAACTGGATTGCGTGGAAAAGGTGCTCTTCCTCGTTGGGGTCCCAATCACAATATCTTTACTGTGATTACAAGGTAACAAAATATACTCAACTAGAAAATTAGATTTTTTATAAAAATTGTTTAAATGCAAAAGTTATTATAGAAAATCCATTGAAATTATACATTTTATTAAGCAGTCAGTTAACGTATGTGTTCTACAATTTTTAAACGAAAAAAAAAAAAAAAAAAGATTAAATAATCTTTTTAAAGAAATAAGATTATTTAATCTTTTGTGTAAATTAGGATATTGAATAATAATAATAAAAAAATATATATATTGTGAATTTTAGCTAGGATGTCGATAATAGTTTTTTTAAAAAAGACTTAAACTGGCTAGTAATTTAGAGGTAGGAAGTTTGCTAGACATGATTCAAATTAACAACATTTTGGGAAATTTTTATATAGTTCTTTTTAAGCATAATTTTAGGAATATATCTCTAATATAAATAAAGAAAAACCTTTATTCTTGCCATCGTAATATTTAAAAAAACAAATAAAAATTATTGCAATTAAAAATAAATAGATGTTTCCAACTTCTGAAATTGCTATTTTTGCAAATGTTTTTAGATGGCAAAAAAGAACTTCAAAAAGGATCTGAACATTCTTTATTAGGAACAGCTGACCTCCTAGAATTTGTGGAAACTTTCTATCTGACTAAAAAGAAGTGTCACTTCCAGGGGTAAATTAAATGATTTTTCCAATGTGCAATTGGGGAGGTTGCCATTTTAAATAAAATTTATATGAGGATATTTATATTAGGATGAAATTATTTTAACATATATATATATTTAAGTTACTATTGTTTAAAGACAATATTAATTCATATTTTTGTGAAATATATGAGATAACAATTGTAGAAGTAAAAGCAATAATCATTTAAAATTTAGGCATGAATTACGTTTTTTAGAGTAACTAATAAATTTATAAATAATTGGAATATTTAAGATTATAGAACTTCTAAAATTTTCTTCAAATACTATAACTCGTAATATAATATTTTTAAATAAATAATAATATATATATATAAACTTTTTTTTTTTATGCAATTTGTTTTTTTTTTGAGTTTCAGCAATTGTACATTTATTTTGCCCCAAGAGATCCAAATGAAAAGCATGATTTTAGGAAAATATTTATTATTAAAAAGCATCTTTAGATATATTTCTTTTAATATGCACATAATTTAATTTAACTAGGGTTTTGCATGGTCAGAAAGTCGATATCAAGTGATCCAATCTGTTTTTAAAATGAGTGATGAATCTCCTACTTGGATGTCAGCAGATGATATGATTCAGGTAAGCATTATTTTTTGTTGCAATGAGTACTATACACTAATTAAATAGATATGTTGCTTATTTTTATGCTATAGATAACTTGAGAATGCAATAATTTCTCTTATGCTTTAAATATAACTGCATTCAGTGAAAGATCACAAATGTACTGCTATGATTAATAGTATAGCAATAAGATTTTAAAATACTATTACAAGCTAAAATTTTGTAGGATTTGATTATAATCTATCGAAGATTTCAAAAAATTTAAATATATGAGTTTGGTTTCATAATATCTATACATATAAATTTTCAAATCTCTTGATCTTAGTTCTTCAAACAACATGCTACGTCTTCTGGTTCGGAACTAACCGAAAACGACTTTAAAAGTGAAAATATTTATTGTGGCTATATGGATGATCAACTTAATACTGATCAAGCATGGAAAGAAGTTGAATTGTGGCACATTCATTACAATAACTATACAAACATATTTAGATCATTCAAGGTATTTATATATATATATATTCTGCATTCATTTAAAATCTAGCTTTAACCATAAAACAGTTTTAAAAATAAATTTATTTAGTTGAAAATCTAGAATATAGTTCATCCATATAAATGACTTATATGAAAAATTAATTTTAAGTCTTGGATGCCCTTCACTATTGATTGTACTCAACTACTCCTCAGTTCAATTCTTTATAAAAAAAAAAATCAAGTAAAACATTTTCTATTAGTTTGATTTGTCACTCTATGGTCATCGTGTGCACACGAGAGTAAACAGACTGGGACATACAGTTTAAAGTGGATTCTCGATTCCCGGCAGTGCCATGGACGTTATGCCACTACAAATGTCCATGGCACCACTGGGACTTCAACCCAAAACCTGTGGTACTGAGCTCAAGCCACTCGACCATCAGCCCCCTACATTTTTTATTAGTTAAAACAATCATATGATTGAGTTTTGCACTTATTTTGAATTGATATGAAAACCGCATGTTATTTATCTTTTGCAAATAATTACGCATATTTTAAAAGAAAAAATCATTGCAAACTTTCAGATAAAAATTGGAAGTTGCTCCAATTTTCTTCAGTAAATAAAAAACATTTTTATTAGATATTAAAAACCTATTTAGGTATTGAAAATATTGTAATGTTATAATGAAAAATTTAAGACCATAAATATTTATATTATTTTAGTCTTTAGTTTATGAATGGTGCATATTCTATAATACAATTAAAAAAATGTTTGATATTAAATAATTTTTAACTTATGCCACAAAAGTTAGACATTTCTTTATTCATACAAAATATAAGCATTTTTATTAATAAAATTGTCTGTATTGTTTGCAATATATTAAGTAAACTACTTTGCTTGAAAATTCTAGAATAATGTAAAATGGAGAGTTTTATCAGAAGATGTTTTCATTCGTCTACCATATGGACAAACATCTCTTTTGCAAGATGCCATTCGTACTTTAGAAGTGAAAAATGAATATCATTGAAAGATTAAAAAAAAAAAAAAAAAAAAAAAATACACAGAGTTATTCTCAAAATAATATTTACTATGATATACTGCTTGTGTATTATTGAAAAAAACAACCTATGAATTTGATAATATTCTTCTTTTAACTTGCTATATTAAACACTACTGTTATTCATGTCTGAATTCTAAATAATATTTACCTTAATAACAAAGTTATTTAATCTATTTGCAAGGAAATAAAAGCTATCATAATTATATTTATATGAACACACAAATACTTTATTGCATCAATAATCTTTAAAGTTAAAGAAACTTGATTTTTTTTTGTTCAGTTTCAAGGTGCCAATCGTTTAGGGTCTCTGGGAAACATAGAAGTCTTCCTGATGTTATTTAAACCTAAATACAGCATTGCAACACGTTCTAAACCTATAAAAGTAATTTTTATTAATTAATATGCAATTTTTGATTACATTTAAATATAATAGAAGAAATGTTACTCACCAATACCACCTCCAGCATGAGGAAAGGTTCCATATCTAAATGAATCAAGGTAGCTTCTGATTTTTTCTAAATCTACAAAAGAAAATTCAATTAACAGATATTATTATAAAGATTATTTAAATCTTCTGTTAGAGTAGAAATATTTAGAATACTATTATTTATATTACTGCAACTATGATTTAATAATACTAACCTATTCCATGCTCAATTGCTCTTTTTTGGAGGAATTCAAAATCATGAATACGCTGACTTCCTGATATGATCTCTTCTCCTCTCATAAACATATCATAAGAATTAGATAATTTCTGAAATTAAATAATTATATTATTACTAATTAATATCAAAGCAATATAATATAATTTACTTCATTATTCTATGTGCTTAGTTACCTTAAAAGTAATTTCTAAATGATAATATATTTAATTCTTTGAACAGATTTGTATATTTTTTTCTCCTGTAAAGATGCAGGCAATTATTAATATAACTTAACTTTTTTTTTGTTAGTTTCAAATCTGGTTGCCACTTTGCCGTTAATATAATGTAAGCATATGCATCTTTGTATAAACAGAGAATAAGTTATTTTTTTCAACAAAACAATTTATCTAGACTATTTGTATGGAATGTACTTAAATTGCTGACTGTAACCTGCAGGTAATTTTGTTTGTCTGCTTCTATGTTTTTGGTCAAAAAAGATTTTACATAATCTACAGTGGCTATAATATGTGAGAGGTTCATACTTGCTGTGACATACATTATACCAATAAAGTTAGTTTTATTCCAAGGATATAAAAACAGCAAAACATTCTTCAATTTAAAATAGTGGGAACTGAAAAGAAGACATATTTTTATAAACTATGATGTAAAGAAAGGCGAAGTTTTCTGGCAATTTATAATGTATATATTATAATTATGATGAATGTCATAGTTAATTATTTGTCTTCTTGTGTAAAGCATTTTTAAATTCACTTCAGCCTTTTTATCAACCAGCGCACAACCATGAATGATGCACAAGGCATTTTATCGGTTTTTATTGAAAGTCCTGCTTCCTTTCATTCTCTATAGCTGTAATGTTTTTTTTCTTCTTTAGTATTTAAGGGTTTACTTTTCTCTCATATCAACCTAATCATTTTGGCAAAAATCATTTTATATGGCTGTTTTGTAGAATTGATTTCTATGAAATTTCTGAAAATATATATATCAACATATTGTATGCGCTATCCTGTAATCTGCACACTGAAACGACAATGAATTGATGTTAGGCTTATAAACAAAAGAAATAAATCAATAAGAGTTTAAAAAAACAATTTATACCAGTGCAACTTAAAAAAACAAACATTTTAGTTAATTGAACTTCATCTTGTGAAGACTTTTTTTTTTATTCCATAAAAAAAAAAAAGACATTTTAATATTTGTATGTGTGTGCGTGTATTGTTCACCAACCCAATTTACTAAAAAGTGGTTTGAATGTCAGGGAAATTTGATTATATTACTTAAGAAGTTAAAAGTTACTGATTCAGTTTTCTTTCTATGTTTCTATGCCATTGGGCTGCCTAGTTTCACATATCCAGCAAAAATATGAGCTAACTATCCTTAAAATTGAAGGAAAAGAATTTTGTTTTCTTGTGGGTGCAGTGCAGCAGATACAATATTTAGGCGAAATAATTGCAGGCCATTGTAGTGTCCATTGTTTAGTAACATGAATAAATTTTGTAATGACGGAACCATATTAAATGTTAATATCTAAAACTAGAGAAATTTGATTTGACAAAACCATAAATGAATATAATAAAATTGAATTGATAAAACCATAATTTATAAGAATCTGCATTGTAATTATAAATAATAGATATAATTTCAGGAATAATTTTTGTATCTTTTAAAAACAGCAATATGTTAAAACTAAGACAGTTGGAGCATTAGGATTGTTGCATTACAACAAAATAACAAAACTTTTTTTAATTAACAAAGATGACTATAATAGAAAGATAAAAATAAATTACTCACAGGATTAAATGGATCAGGCATAGTATAGAATGGCCGTATTTTTAATGGAAACTTATCCAAGATGTAAAAGTCTGTCTCATACTGTAAACAAATAAGAAAAAAATTAGTAGTATATTGCTTTTGCAGACTTATATAACTAATTGCAGTGCTAGTTTGTTTTAAAACATGTTACATAATGATATAAATATTCCTATTTTCAAGAAAATTCTTGAAATTAATTATGTTCTATCTCATTTTAACTACAATGAATTAAACATAAATCTTGCATGTAAAGGCCCAGCCAAACAAGAGCACACAAAGGGCGAGTGGCTTTTGCTCCAAGGGTCTCTATCTGACAGCAAAAAGCAACTCGCATTAGTTCTAGCTGCGAGTAACAGCTGGCTGTGAATGGAGTTCCTTTGATGTGTGGATGAAACTGACTCTTGCTGGAATGAAATCGAAACACATGATTTTCTATCAAACCAATTTTTAATGGGTTTGTAAAAGCCATTCGTTCTTCACATGCTCTCATCTGGATGGGGCTTAATACAAAGAACACTTTCATTTCTTATGCACACACACACAAAAAGATAAATGTAAACCAAAAATATTAATTTTATGTTGCTGTATAAGGATCAGAATCAATATACTCGAAACAGTTTTCTACTATTCGTGAAAATCATATTTTGGAAGTAAAAATTAAAAATTTTGAGATTGTATGAAAAAAAAAAGTTTCAACAAATAGGAAACAGGGAGAAAAAAAAAAAAATTTTTAGAATCGTGAATTCCTGTTTGTATATTAGAAAAAAAATATTTTTAAGACCTATTGATAAAAATTTTCAGTATTTAAAAATTTTCTGCAAGATAAAAACCAATTGTTTCAAGTTAAAATAATGAGAAAATTTCTGTTGGTACTTTTACAAGATGGGGCAACAACTTTTATTCCTTGCTGGTGCAGATATAATAACACAACTTTTACTAAATATCAATCCTAAACATAATTCAAGAAAACTTGCGGAATATATTTAAAATGGCCCACCATTGTTTTCAATATCAATACACTATATACCATTTTTTTTTTTTTATGATTTTAAGTGTTTTGATAAAAATACAGGAATTAACTCTTTAATGTTGATAATTTAAGAATCCACAATGTGTTGTTCTTCAGATATCATTAGAAAGTTTGCCCATATTTTTTACAAACTACAATACTCTTTAATATTAAAATTATATCTATTAATTTCATAGTTTTTTTTTTTGTTGTCTTGAATATTTCTATTTTCACTCTGACATGATTCATTTTTGCTACTCCTTTAATATATGAATTATAACTATGTGCACTAATAAATGTAAAAGAAATTATGTAATTGTAAAATACATAAAAAATAATATTTCCAGTCACTGTTTAATTTGTTACAAGTTTGATGAAACACAATTTATTTTTTGCACAAAGTGCTTTTTGCTCACATTAAACATTTTAGTGGAAATCAAAGACACTATAAAAGATTAATGCAAAGATGTAAGGCAGCAAGTAGTAGAATCACAACAGTGCAATAATTAGATTGAACACAGATGACAGAACAAGAGAATAGAACCACGGAAATGGGATCAACAATAAAAACATTGGTAACAGAGTACATATACCCAAAAATGAAGAAAGAAAATGAGCAATAAGACTAAAGCCTCAAAAAGTATCTCGTCTGTAAAATTTTATTTTTTTCATATTTTTAAGACATTTTTACATACTGTTAACTTTTTTGTAGTAAGCAAATTAAATGAATAACATGTGGGAAGTTTAAAGAGTTGAATTTTAAAAAGGTAAGTGAAAAGCAAGTTATATACTTGAAAATGCCAAAAGATGCTGAGTGTTAGAAATCAAATAGAATAGTAGTAAAAACAAATCACTACTAGTTTTAGTTTCTCAATTTGAAGAGCTTTAGAAATGAAGAAATTGACATATATACACACAAAAAGAGTACACAAAGAAAAATATTAAAAAGGAAGATGCTGTTAAGAGAAAATGTGAAAGAGAATCCAGGATTAGTGCAACACTTGTATTTGGAAATTGTAGGTTGAAAAGCCGTTTAAGGAGGCAAAACGGTATCACATATATAATTTTATTGAAATAAGGAAGTATGTTGGTTCATTAGTGATTTTTTTTTTTTTTTACCCTGTTCTCTACAGCTATTGAGTTTGTACCTCAATATCTAATTTTGACCTTGGATTCTATGATGAAAATATATGTTTTACCATTTTTTTAAATATTTAAACTTCATTTTTAATACCTAGTATATATTTAATAAAATTTAAATTTAGAAAAGAGGGGAGAACAGTTTGCTTAATTTTTTTTTTAAAACTTGCCTTAGCTTTTACAAGTTTTCCAAGAAGTTTTTCATCTGTTGTACTTAAATCATCTTCATCACCTAATTCCACACCAGCTTCTCGAAGCAAAGCTAATCCATCAGAATAATTTAAACGTAAACTGGAAATATGAAAATACTATTGTTACTAATCAATCATATATGTATATATATATATGATCTAGACAAATTATTTAAACCATACATCTTTAAAGGAATTTAAACTATCTTAAAAAATTCTCAATAATTTTACATCATGTATTTTTGAAATGCCTTTTATGAATTTTAATAAAATATTGGCACTGGCATTGTTAGCACAATTAAATAATTAATTTTAAGAAGCATTTTGTAAAGGATTTTTTTTTTATGCATAAAGCATATTTTTGAAATTGTTTTTATGAGAAAATTTTTTTATTTTTTCCATTTAAATAAACTGAAAAAAATCTCACCTTGGTTCAAGGAATTGAAATGGTTCAGCAGGATACTGCTTATTAATGGCACTAATTTCATCAGCATATCTGAAAATAATAATAAAAAATTTAATATTAAATTTTATTTGAACTAGGAACTAAAATTTTTATTTTTCCCCCTACTTCATTCATTTTGTGTAAAATATTATACCATGATGGCCACTCTCTATTCAAAGTAAAATTCCTCGACTTTTCCGGTGAAATTTAAAAAATTCAAGGTCATAAAATTGGAACAACACATAGGCTATTTTAAAAACCTTATGAATACGAAAATTATACCACATGAATGATTAACAATATTTATAATTAAAAACCTTGTAAAAGGTAAACATTTTCAAATTAGGAACAAACGGTCAACAACGAGATGTCAAACAATTATGGGTCAAAAGAACATCATATAAGTGAAATTGTCAGATGCAAAACTTTCAAATTAAGAACAAAATAATTATATTTTTGTATCAAATCAGTTGAAGAAATAAATAAAATTATATTAACAGAATTGTCTGAAATAAAATATGAACAGTTTAGTCCTTTCAAATTTGTAGAGAAATTTTTACCTTGCCAAGCTGCGCTCTTTCTTCACACAAGTTTATTCATTTTTTGCAGCATCATTATGTTAGTTCTAGGGTTCCCATAAATCAATGTTTTAAAAACTTGTTTTTATAGCCTATAATTACATGGCTTATGAAATTTATGAGGCAGAACGAATACTGAAAAATAAGCTCTATTTTCTATTCTGTATTAGTTTTTCAATTTCATTGATATTGTTATTAGTTATTTCATACTGAACATGACTCTATTCATCTCTTTTTTCATTTTCATAAAAAATATTTGTAACTCTTAAGAGTCAAACTCATCACATTCTTGAAACTCATTAAATAGCATCCTTTACAATGATGCGTTTAATACATTGATCTTGCTAATCACTTTCGCAAATGTGGCAAGTGAAGATAAAACCAAGACTTTTTTTTTTTAGGTTGAAGATTTTTAATACAATATGTTCTAAGGAAGGCATAGAAAAGTAAATAATGAGTTTAAATTATTTTGAAAAATTGTATAAATATTTCTCTTATGATGCTTTATTCCATAACAAAATATTTTAATGCTATATCTAAATCATGAAGATATAGCATATGCGAGAGGCCTTCAAAATTAATTTTGATAATATACAACAAATAAAGTAATAATTGCTCCCATGTTAATAAAATTAAACACAATTGGTATAGGAATTTAATACTTTCGGTGATGGACTTTGTAAATCTCAGAATTTGTTCTAAGGGAAAAAAAAAAAATGGGATTCCAGATTATAATCCCTAGTTCCAGTATCTGAAGAATGCCTGTTACTTCCTAAAATTTAATCTAATTCATAGTTTTTTTAAAAATATTTTGAGTAGCATAAACTCAAACAACTTCCCCCACTTAAAAATATTTTAAGCATACCTGCCATTTAAAATTCTAGCAATCCCTATTATTATCTGTAAAGTATTATATTTAAATTCTAATACTTCAATTTTAATCTGATATTACTCTAACTAATGCTTATGTTAGACCAGACAAATAACACAACAAATGCACCGAGGAAAGGACCAGACCTAAAAAAGATAAAATAAGGTTTAGCAAAAAATAAATTTAATTCTGCCTCTGCAAGGTCCAGCATATCAGTTAAATTTTTTCTCAAAAGGTTACAAAAATTCTTAAGGCAAAGAATCTAATATTTAATGCTAAATCTTTAATTTCTCATCTATCAAAAAGCTGTTTCTTGCCGAACATTATGAAGCAGTCTTTGTTTTTGCTTGGCTCTTTCGTTTTGGATTTAACTTTTTCTTTTCCAGATTTCCATTCATTCAACATACTTGGAGCGCAAGATCTTGTATAGATCAGCATGGTTTTTGTTATTTGGAATTTAAAATGCCTCCAACTGCTTGTTTTCCATCGACAATTTGTTCCAACCCAACAAGGCTCTTCAAACTGATTCTCCACCATGCATTCCAGAAATTATAAAAAACACCCTTTCAACAACAAAGGTATTTGCATCAGAAAGTGTTAAAACAATTGAACAAATTGTTACAAATCCAGGAACTTCCAAGTTATCAATAATACCCGACCAGTCATCATCTAATCTGCTTTCACTTCAATTTTATAAGCAACTATACTGGCCTGCACTGAAGTAGTATCACAAATTTCTCCATAATTTTCATATATCTTATCCCCTTTAATGACAGATATCCAATTATTTGAAATTAAAATTTCAGTACACATAAATAATCATTTGAGAGCTATTTTGATATTACATGCAACTGCTGGGTCGAGGCATGATATCCCTTTGACTAATGGGAAATTTAATGAGAGCATTCTAATATTTTTATACGGACTTTTTTTAAATACATTCACACAATCCTTGCAAAATAAATTTAGAGATTCTTTTCATACACAGACAACTTTAGTTATGATAATAACAAACATTAATTTTGAAGTTTATAATATCCGGTCTTTTGAATCTCGATTGATTTTTATATTCCATTAATTAATTTATTAAAATAGAAGTCAATTATCTAGTGTTAAGACATGCATTGAAAAGATTCTTTAGTTTTGATTTTTAAAACAATAAAGCAATTAAAATCAATTCAGAGAGAGTGAGCAATAAAGGAAAAATAAAAAAGGAATATACCTATCTCTTAATCCTTTGAAGATTTGCACAAACATTTCTCCAATTACATCAACTACTTCATGGTAATGATAATAGCAATACGTAACT